>CAUYQU010036426.1:0-37538 GCA_963574635.1 Cheracebus regulus
TTCCTTCCCTGTGTCCATGTGTTCTCATTGTTCAGCTCCCACTTATGAGTGAGAACATGTAGTGTTTGGTTTTCTGTTCCTGTATTAGTTTGCTGAGAATGATGGTTTCCAGCTTCATCCATGTCCCTGCAAAGGACATGAACTTACTCTTTTTTATAGCTGCATAGTATCCCATGGTGTATATACGCCACATTTTCTTTATCCAGTCTAACAATATTGCCAAACCGAATCCAGCAGCATATTAAAAAGTTTATCCACCATGATCAGGTCAGGTTCATCCTTGGGATGCAAGGCTGGTACAACATATGTGAATCAATAAACATAATCCATCACATAAACCAAACCAAAGAAAAAAACCACATGATAACCTCAATAGATGCAGCAAAGGCCTTTGATAAAATTGAATATCCCTGCATGCTAAAAACAGTCAATAAACTAGGTATTGATGAAACATATCTCAAAATTTCACCTTTTAGATTCAGGGGCTACATGTGCAGGTTTGTTACATGGGTATATTGTGTGACAGTGAGGCTTGGGGTACAAATGATCCTGTCACCTGGGTAATGCACATGGTACTCAACAAGCAGTTTTTCAGCTCTTGCCCTCTTCCCACTCTAGTAGTCTCCAGGGTCTGTTGTTCCCATCATTAGGTCCATATGTATCCAGTGATGAGCCCCTGCTTAGTAAGTGACAGCATGCAGTATTTAGTTTTCTGTTCCTGTGTTAATTCACTCAGGATAATGGCCTCCAGCTGCATGCTTGTTGCTGCAAAGGACGTGGTTTCATTATTTTTAAATGCTTCTCAGAATCACAGTGCTAGAGGTGTCTTTTAAGGTCTTGAAATACATTGCCTTCCAATATCTGTTTATATCTGTGTGTGGTACATAATCAGAAGATCAAAAATATTTCAATAAGAGAGCTTGCTTTTGCTACATAGCATTTCTTCCTTAATGCCCTGTAGCAAGAGTGACTGCTGCCTTTAAAGATTTATCTAACATATACAGTTTTTTTGTTCCAAAATGTCTATTTCTACTGCTTATGAACTATAGCTATGTTGGATTTTTAGAACTTGACTTCTCTTAATACAAGTATAGTTTATTAATTTAAAACTACTTTAGACAGCTCATCAAAATTAACTTTGAAAAATGTCTGGTTGTAACGCAAAGTGACAGAACCTTCCATAATTTAGAAATTAGAAAGTACTAAAGGGATGGATAAAAGTACAGTACTGAAGTTGTAGACAGAAATAAAATTACTTTATTGACCTTCTAGTTCTTTCCAGAGGAAGTGCACTGTGTATCATAATACAAGAAATTATTTTATTCCTGAAATAATTAGAACCAGATTAAAAACCTAATAATATTTTACCATAATTTTCTTAGTGTTATGCTTTAATATTTTTTTTTTAGAATTTTTGGCCTCAGAGCAAAAAATTTGGTCTATTAATTTGAAATTATTGACAGAAGCAGCATTAAGGAAGCTTTGGAAAATTGTCTTTAAAAATATAAACTGTGCCATAAGTGTGCTTAAAGAAAGGACCAGATGGAAGAAAGCAACCAGAAGTAGCTTTCTTGTATTTTGCAGGACCTGGCAATCTCACATCTCTTCCTTGAACTACCTTTCTGGTAAATGGGAAAAAAAATCTAGATTGAGCCAGAGAACAAAAAACAGAGAAGAGCCATGACCAGAACTCTCCCATATAAAGAGCATAAAAAGACTCAGGGAAAAGTAAAGAGCCAAGATACACTCTGCCACAAAGTGGAATACATAGTAAGGTACATTAATGCCGAAGGTCCTTACTAAATCAAAGAGGGAAATGTTAACTTTCCTGTTTATAACCCTTTTATTAAGTCATCACCATTGAAGGAGCTTTAGAAAGTTACTGTACCAAAAAGTGGGATCTGAACAACGTGATTTAAGATCATACTGAATGACTGGATAGCTAATTGTGCCCATAACATGCATACCATTGAACAAGAAGCAATTGTGGACTGCGTGAAGAAAACATGTATAAAAAAGGCTATTGAGTATTCCCATTATATCACCCATGAGTAAGTCACAGAAAAACAAATTTCAAAAGCTTTCTGTTTCTAATAAATGAGTCCAGGGTCCTTCAGACTGAGTGATTAGGGTTTGAATGATTATGTTGAATGTGTAATTTGTTCTGAAGTGGCATTTCACAATCTTAAGGGCTTATGGCTGCACTCAGTTGTATCCAAGAATGTAACAATACTTCTCTGATCCCAGATGAAATGCTTTATTAACTCTGCTTATGAAGAACTTGGATATTTCCCAGTTGTTTAATATTTCTATTCATTTTTCTGCTCTGGATCACATAAAGCATTTCTGATTTTTCTTAACATTTTTAATTATAACCAATTTCTTTTCCTGGAGGAGTCCTAGAACATTTTATCATGCAGAATTTTCTGGGAAGTAAGAATATAGACTATTTTTACAAGATTTTTTTTCTCTTTTATTTATAAATACAAAAACTAAAAAAAAAAAGATGTAAAATGGAACATATTGAGGACTCTACAGATCACTGATATGTTTGCAGACCAGTCAGATGTCAATTCCGATGCTGGAATAGCTGGGAGATTGCTTAGGGCAATCTCCCAGTTTATATTTTTAAAGACAATTTTCCAAAACTTCCTTAATGCTTCTTCTGTCAATTTGCACATTATAGGAAAGTTGTAGGTCATATTGGCTAAAAGCACACCTCTGTAGTCAGATAAATATGGATTTCAGCCCAATTTAGCTACTTAATAGATGAATGATATTTGCCAAGTCTGTTAGCTTTTCTACACTTCAGCTCTTTTACCTGTAAAATGTATATATAGTACTTGTTGTATGGGTTATAGTGAGGTTCAAATGAAATAAATGCATGTAAAGCACTAAGCAGTGCTTACACTATACTAAGCAACTGAAAAAATGTTATGAAGAATATTAAGGAAATTATTATGACATGTCAATATTATACATCATGTTAAAGGTGGCTTTTACAGAAATTGTCACACTCGCAATCTATATTAAGAAACTTGATTTTATGGAAAAAATATCGGATTGAATAAAGTCACATTTTAGAAGTAAATTATCTCAAAACAATGTAGTAACATTAATATCATGCAACATGTATTGTTTATTTACTGTGTGCCAGACTCGATGCGAAATGTGTTACATACATTGTTACCTTTCTACTGTGACAAGCCTTTGAGGTATTGGAATTATCTCAGTATTTCATATAAGAAAATTTGAGGTTCAGTCTCCAAAGTGGGAAATGTAGAACTAGCCATAATATTCAACAAGATATTAAAAATGTTTATAGCATTATCCTATAAAATTTAATTCACAGGTTATAAAGTTCATGAAGAATCAGTTGCTAATTATAGACAACACAAGAAGGCAAACACAAGAAGGCATGGCTGTTCCAATAGAGAAACACCCAGCAACATAAAATTCTTGTCTTTGTCTGTATTTAGTGATAATTGAAATAATAATAAAAATGATGATAGCAGTCACAGAAAATGTTTATTAAGCATCAACTATGCACTAGACATATGATAAGTACCATCATGAAGTCTCAAGTTTAATCCTCATTGAGGAGTTCCAGCTGCAGAGATTGATCTATACTCACTGAGATCTGATTTCACAATGTTGAGGAAGAGAATCCATCATTTACCACTTTACTTCTTTGTTCTGGAGGTTCAGTGCTGAAACAGTATCATTCCATTTGTCATACAGTTTGCAGGTGAAACTTTCTTATGAATTGTCAACTACTGGCAACACCTCAGAAAGATAATCATGTATATAAAATTATAGAAATACAAATATTTTAAAAAATATTTGCCACATTTAAAATGAACAGTTATAATTCATCTATGTAACTAGTTAAAATGTGATTGACAATTGTACAAATCACTGAAGATAAAGAGTTTTAATAAATACTAACGTAATGTCTATCTTCATGAAGCTAATGACCTAATGGATAGATTGACTATCAAATTATCATAAACACTAAATTGCATTACAAGGACAATAAATTATGTGTTTCTTCCTGTTATGAAATAGGAAACACAAAATACCAGGTACAATATATTCTTCCCCAAATTTGAGCTAACTCTAATAAGCATTTTCATCCAATTGCTTTTTTTTCCAGAGACTATGAGAGAGAGGAATACATTAAATTACACTGAAATGATACAACCTGACAAATCAAGAATGTGACTTTAAAGATAATTTATCTTTGAAAAATAAATTATGTTGGAAAAAATAAAATTACAAGATAATTAATAAAACTGCCAAGTGGATAAAATGTGTAGACCTTGTTTATATTTTGATTAGAATAAATCAACTATAATGATGTTTTTGAACAATGAATTGGGTATTGGCTAGTATTAAGGAATTACTGATTTTGCTAATTGTGATCATGGTGTTGTGATTTACAGTTTTAATATTTTATCTGAAAAATATATTATCTCTGAAATTTTATTTAAAATAAATATTTCAGAAAATAAGTAGAGCAAAAAATAAATGAAAAAGGAAGAATGGAATGTTAGTAATTGTTGAGACTGGATTTTGATTACTTGGTGGTTCACTCTATTATTCTCTACTTTAATAAATTAAAGAAAACTGGGGCAAGTGGAACAAAGCTGAGAGACATGGTCTTTTGAGGGCCTTTTATAAAGGATTCTCTGAGTCAGAAAGGTTTCTATGAGAAACTGATACTTGAGCTGAGATGTGAAGAATGTGTCCAGGCTAAATGGAAGGAGTGGGCAGGGTGAGTCAGAGAATTAAAAAGGCCAGCATGGCTGCAGGAGAGTGACTCTGAGTCCAAGATGAACTTGTCAGATATTCATAGGTAAATGCGAGAGATGTGACTAAGTCCTTCCTTTTTACTGCCTTCCCTCCAAAAATTATTTAAACTAGTTTGGAGAAGAAGAATCCTAGCCTCCGTTCCCAGTTTAATTTTAATATTGGATTGTCAGAAGTTCAGGCATATGTCCTCATTAGCTCTTAAATAGCCAATAGAGGAAGGGTGTTGAGTAACAATCCTCTCAATTTTCATTGTAAAATAGCTATATCCTTAGTATTTGGCCAATATGTGGACATTAAACGTTTATAAGAAGCTCGATCAAGGTAAATATATTACAAGACAGACATGAGGTTCATTCATTTTATATTCTAAAATATATCCATAGTTGAAGCCAAATTAGTAGAGAATTGAGCACTGACTACATCAACAACATTGATACCACCTACTTTATGCCCCATTCTCCACCCTGGAGAGTTATCTTTACTGAATTGCTTCTTAATGTAATTTCATCGAATATTGTTCCTAACTGAAACAGCTCTATAAAGAGTAATTAATTCCCCTCCATTAAGGATATACTCAAGGATAATATTCACTATGCCACACAGTATCATCTTTATGAGATACGCATATGGGAAATCCCTGTCAGATCTTAATGACAAACTAATTACTTCTAATCTCATGAAAATTTTGAATTGCATAAATTTTAACTTACATTTTATATAATATACTTCAGCTAAAAATAGTTTGTGGAATAAACGTAGTTTAAACAAAAACTCTAACCTTACATCCTGAACTTTTTCGAGACAGAGTCTCTCTCTGTCGCCAGGCTGGAGTGCAGTGGCACGTTCTTGACTCACTACAGCCTCCACCTCCCGAGTTCAAACCATTCTCCTGCCTCAGACTCCCAAGTAGCTGGGATTACAGGTGCGCATCACCACACCTGGCTAATTTTGTATTTTTAGTAGAGACAGGGTTTCACTATGTTGGCCAGGATGGTTTTGATCTTCTGACCTAGTGATCCGCCTGCCTCAGGATCCCAAAGTGCTGGAATTACAGGCGTGAGCCACTATGCCAGCCTTTTTTATTTTTTATTTTATTTTTTAGACTCAGTCTCACTCTGTTTCCCAGGCTGGAGTGTGGTGGTGCAATCTCCACTCTCTGCAACCTCCGCCCCTTGGGTTCAAGCAATTCTCCTGCCTTAGCCTCCCTATAACTGGGATTACAGGTGTGTGCTACCACGTCTGGCTAACTTTTTAATTTTTAGTAGAGACGGGATTTCACCATGTTGGCCAGGCTGATCTCGAACTCCTGACCAAGTGATTGCCCACCTTGGCCTCCCAAAGTTCTCGGATTAGAGGCTGTGCCCATCCACATTCTGAACTTTTAGCTTACTGTTGTTGTTTTTATTTTTTGATGTCTTTTTTTTCTCAGTTTTATTTTAGATTCGGGGGTACATGGGCAGGTTTGTTACATGGGCAAATTGCATGTCACTGAGGTTTGGTGTATGAATGTTCCCATCACCCAAGTTGGTAGCATAGTGCCTGATAGATAGTCCTCAACCCTCACCCGCCCCCAGCCTTTCCCATCTAGTAGTCCCCAGTGCCTGGTATCTGTTTTTCCCATCATACTGTCCATGTGTACACAAAGTTTAGCTGTCACTTATAAGTGACAATATACAGTATTTGGTTTTTTGTTCCTGCAATAACTGGCTTAGGATAATGGCCTCCAGCTACGTCCATGTTCATCCAGCTGCAAAGGACATGATTTTGTTCTTTTTTATAGTGGCATAGTATTCCAGGGTACCACACTTTCTTTACTTAGTCTACTGTTGATGGGCATCTAGGTTGATCCCATGTCCTTGCTGTTGTGAATAGTGCTGTGATGAACATACAAGTGAATATGTCTTTTTGGTAGAATGATTTATATTCCATTGGGTATATACTCAGGGTTGGGCCTGCTGGGCCTAATGGTAACTCTGTTTTAAGTTATCTGAGAAATCTCCAAATTGCTTTCCACAGTGGCTGAACTTAGGTTCCCACCAGCAGTGTACAAGCATTCCCATTTCTCCACAACTTCACCAACATTTGTTATTATTATTTTTTGTCTTTTTTAGTAATAGCCTTTCTGATGGGTGTGAGATGATTTCTCATTCTGGTTTTGACTTTAATTTCTCTAATGATTACTGAGGTTGAGCATTTTATCATATATTTGTTCACTGCAGTATGCCTTCTTTTGGGAAGTGTCTGTTCATGTCTTTTATCCACTGGAAGAAAAAAGAGGGAATGGAGCTCTGTAGACCTGCAGAGTCTGTTATTGGTCTGATGAACCCAGTATGCAGTACAATTGGCTTTATCCTCCTCTAGTTCTAGTATATGTGAAATTACAGGGGACTTCACTGACAGTGAGATAATATAATGATTTCCATGTAACTATTATGTCACTTCAGATATACCACAGCCGAACTTGCCAACCAGAATGTCTAGTTGGGTTATTGGCAAGCCTCAACCATTAACTCCCTCAGTGCTGGGGCAGTGGCAGCACCAATGTCAGTTATCTTTATTCAAGAGCAGTCTTTACCTATTTACCCCAAATTAACAAATATGCAGATATTTTCATCCTTTGCATGTTAAATGTAAAAACAGTTGGGGATCACTATAGTGTAATATCATCCACCCATTGTCTGGTTCTTAAAATTTGAATTCAAATACTGTTTTACATCTGATCACTAGAAATATCTATGGCCATACTCCTCAGAGTTATGAATGCATAGAACTTGTAATATCTACATCAAAGCCTAGAAGTTTTAAGTACCTTACCAATGCAAGATCAGTAAAGCTGAAGATCTCTTAAAACCATTATTCCTGAGATATTATAAACAGAAAGAAGTAATTTCCTTACAGAATTATGCCCATCCCACTCATTTAATATTATACATGGTCTATCTAAGGCAACCCTTTTAAATACATTCCATTACTTGTTATTCTTCAAGGCTTATTTTATTATTGCAATGCCAAATAATTTTTTTTTATTTTATCAAGAGCATTTACAAAGTTATAAAGTTAAAATATCCTAACAAAATTTAAGATGTTAGGAAAATACTTTCTTATTACTTAATAGTATGTTTCCTGATCATATATTTTACAATAATCCTAAACTATATACTGAATTATTTGTCAAATATGAATCATATCACAACCATTTCCTGGTCTTTACTCTTTTTGTATTTAGCCTCAGACCTCACTGTATAAAATTTTATTTAAGTTTAAGAACTCATAAATCAGTTTAATACTACAGAGAGTATAATGATTAGCAAGTGGTAGAATCCAAAAATACTTCTGGAATACTATTAGTGGGAATATAAATTAGCACAGCCACTATGGAGAGAGTACGGAGGTTCCTCAAGAAACTAGAAATAGAACTACCATATGTTCCAGGGATCCCACTGCAGGGTATGTACTCAAGAGAAAGAAAGGCAGCATATTGAAGAAATATCTGCACTCCCAAGTTTACTGCAGTACTATTCACAATAGCCAAGAGATGAATAACTTAAGTATCTATCAATGGATAGATAAGGAAAATGTGGTATATACACAATGAAATAATATTCAGCTATTAAAAAGAATAGTCTTGACATTTGCAGCAACATGGATGGAACTTGAGGTTATGTTAAGTGAATAAGCTAGGCACAGAAAGACCAACTTCACATGTTTTCAGTCATATGTGGGAGCTAAAAACATGGATCTTATCGAAGTAGATAGTTTATTGGTGGTTATCAGAGGCTGCAAAGAGTATGTATGAGGGGATATGAAGAGAGGTTAGCTAATGGGTACAAAAATATGGTTAAATAGGAGGAATAAAGTCTAGTGTTCAATACTATGATAGGGTGAGTCTAGTTAACAATATTTTATTATATAGTTAAAAATAGCTATAGGAGAAGAATTGGAATGTTATCATTGTAAAGAAAAGATAAATATTTCAGGTGATTTGTACTCCAATTAACCTGACTTGATCATTATACATTGTGTGCATGTATGAAAATACCACATATACCCCCCAGATACGTACAATGATTACGTATCAACTTAATAAACATGAAAGGCTCCTGGAGAATAACTGGCATTTTTAGCAAGGCTGTACCCTTCTTATAGTTTTTGGACCTGCAAAGAGAGGAAGCCAATATTAAATCATCAAATTCCTTTGCAGACCAAGACCATACAAATAGAAATGAAGAAAAGGTCACCAACAGCCACAGACACATCGTTGGATGTGTTGGAAGTTGCTACTCTCAGACATAAGGAAGGTAAAGTACTAAATAGTTAGATTCTCACTATGGAATGTACTACTTGTAAAATTCACTTTTAAAGAAATTCAGCAATTTCTACAGAATCTTAGATGGTAATAACAAAAATTTAAGGAATATTTGAGAATATTAGGATAAACCATTCATAAAAATTTCCGAATCATGGTATTTTAAACACTGGAAAGAATAACCAAAGAGCACCAAGTAATTTTATTTGTTTAACATTAAAAAACATATTGAAGTATTAACTTGTGACTAAATATAAAGATTGTGATACATAGCACTAATATCTAAAGGTTCTTTCTGGACTTATCTCTATATTTTTTATGTGTAACCAAAAATTATGGACAATATCAAAAGGCATTAATTTGTAAAGCATGTAAATCCAGACATTATAAGCCACAGTGTTCTCAACTGTGTTCCATATTTTTTTCTTGAGAGATGCCCCCACATTTTTCTTCTGATATGCAGTTTGCTTCGTTTTCTTTTGTCTAAATCAAACATGAACACAATAGAGGAAATTTACTCCATTCACCTTTTTTTTTTACACACAGTTTTTTTTTATTTAATTAAACTTTAAGTTCTGGGATACATGAGCAGAATGTGCAGGTTTGCTACATAGGTATACATGTACCATGGTGATCTGCTGCACCATCATCCAGGTCTTAAGCCCCACGTGCATCACGCACTTCTCCCAGTTCTCTCCTTCCCCCTGCCTCCCAAGCCCCGACAGGCCCCAGGCATCTGATGCTCCTCTCCCTGCGTCTGTATGTTCTCATTGTTCAACTCCCAACCATGAGTAAGAAAAGGTGATGTTTGGTTTCCGGTTCCTGTTTTAGTTTGTTGAGAATGATGGTTCCAGCTGGATCCATGTCCCTGCAAAGGACACGAATTCATTCTTTTTTTTATGGCTGCATAGTAATCCATGGTGCATATGTGCCACCTTTTCTTTATCCAGTCTATCATTGATGGGCATTTGGGTCAATTCCAAGTCTTTGCTATTGTGAATAGTGCTGCAATGAACATATGTGTGCATGTGTCTTTATGGTAGAGTGATTCATAATCCCTTGGCTATATAACCAGTAATGAGATTGCTCGGTCAAATAGTATTTCTGTTTCTAGATCCTTGAGGAATCACCAAACTGTCTTCCACAATGCTTGAGCTAATTCACATTCCCACCAACAGTGTAAAAGCATTCCTGTTCCTCCACATTCTTGCCAGCATCTGTTTTCCTGACTTTTTAATGATCGCCATTAAAAAGATCATTTTTTAATCTTGTGAGATGGTATCTCAATGTGGTTTTGATCTGCATTTCTCTAATGACCAATGATGATGAGCATTTTTTCATATGTCTGTTGACAGTATAATTTTCTTTTGAGAAGTGTCTGGTCATATCCTTCGTCCACTTTTTGATGGGGTTGTTTTTTTCTTGTAAGTTTAAGTTCCTTGTAGATAGATTCTGGATATTAGACCTTTGCCAGATGAATAGATTGCAAGAATATTCTCCCATTCTGTTGGTTGCCTGTTCACTCTGATGAGAGTTTCTTTTGCTGTGCAGAAGCTCTTTAGTTTAATTAGATCCAATTTGTCAGTTTTGGCCTTTGTTACAATTGCTTTTGGTGTTTTAGTCATGAAACCTTTGCCCATGCCTATGTCCTGAATGATATTGCCTAGGTTTTCTTCTAGGGATTTTATGGTTTTAGGTTTCACATTTAAGTCAAACTCCATCTTGAGTTAATTTTTGTATAAGGTGTACAGAGGGATCCAGTTTCCGTTTTCTGCCTATGCTAGCCAGTTTTTCCAGCACTGTTTATTAAATAGGGAATCCTTTCCCCATTGCTTGTTTTCGTTGAATCCAGCAGCACATCAAAAAGCTTATCCACCAGGATCAAGTCAGCTTCATCCCGGGAATGCAAGGCTGTGGTCAGTTGTCTTGCACTGAAATGATTAACGACATGGACACACATGTGAAGTGGGTAAAGGAGCAGAAAGTTTAACAGACAAAAAAGAAGAATGAGAGGGAGAAAGCTTCCTCATGCTGAGAAAGCAGGTCACCCAAGAGAGAGTTTCCCTTCATTCAGGTTTTTATTAGGATAGAATATTTCTGTTTTCAAATTTCGTATCAGAATTCTAGCTTCAAATCTCCCTTTGCATGCTATAGTCGCCTCGGTTTGCCAAAGCACTGGGATTACTGGCGTGAGCCACTGCACCTGGCCGGAATGTTTAACTTTTCTATTCTTTCATTTCAGAACTTGAAAAATCCAAGAAGATATGCCCATTATGTTGGTATAAGTTTGCTGAAACTTTCTTGATATGGAATTGTTCTCCCTGTTGGTTAAAATGGAAAGAATTTGTCCATAGGATTATAACAGCACCATTCACTGATCTTTTCCTTTTCACATGTATAATTTTAAACATATGCTTTTTGGCCTTGGAGCATTATCCAATGAGTGAACAAACTAGCAATCTTCTCAGCATTGGAAACCTGGTAAGACTCTCAGTGCATGTTATTTTCACTTGTAGTTTCATATTTATCATTGAGCTTTTCTTTGTTCATCGTTATTCCCATTATTTTATTCTGTAACTCCAATATGTTGCAATATGCATAATTATTGAATGATGCATTGTGTTTATGCTTTATGTCTCCAACCCCTACTTTGTAAATGTTATCATTAAATAGTTTTCCAGCTAGAATTTAAAATTCCTCAATTTTAATTTGGGGTTCCTAGCCACCTGCTTGGCAGTTGCATTACATGGAAATTGTTCATTGCCACTTCCTTCCCAAATGTACAGTCTCTTGGTACCATTAGCTCATAGATCAGAGTAGGGAAGAGGTGAAATAACAAGAACCTGACACCTGAGTTCTTAATTCTGACTAAAATGACAGTTGGCCCTGTCTGTTCTAACCATGTATCTTTGCCCAGGATTAGAAATTATAATTTTAGCCTGGTATTTTTGAGATTCACCTGTCCTTTTTTCACATAAAATGCAAAAGATAAAACATATTTCTGCAAGTTTAAGAATAAGTCATATTCAAGCAAATGTATATTGTTTAAATGTCTTTGCTTTCACTGTTTTTGTTGTTTAATTGCTTGGTACTAATACAAACAGCCAAACTGCTACGAGTTTCAAATTATATATTTGTTTGATACCAAAACAATAATTTAGTGATTTCTGCCAGTACAGTAGGACAGTTTCCATAGGTTCACACTCGGTTTTTCAGAGGCTGAAAAATTAAATATCACATCATATACCCATATTTGGAAAAGAACTATTCAAAATGGAAAGGTCTTCACTCTCAAATATTCTTTTGTTTTCCTCAAGGATGAATTTTATTAAAATAATAAAAGATTCTGTATATAGTGTTTGATGTTAGATTGTTAAATAAAATGTACGAGTCTGTCCTTATAATGCAGACTCCTTAACTAACCAGATCTTGACAGAGGAGCTGTGAAGAGTGTGACAGTGACAAGTAAATAGTGTGTGTTATAGATTTTGTGTGTGAAGGTGCTGATACAGCTATTGGAATCATATTCTCACCCATGTGTTTGGTTTTAATTTAGGTTTTCATTGGAATTTTCACAGCAGAAATGATTTTAAAAATAATTGCAATGCATCCATATGGGTATTTCCAAGTAGGTTGGAACATTTTTGATAGCATAATAGTGTTCCTTGGTTTAGGAGAAATTTTTATAGCATATATTGAAGGACTGGCTGTTTTTCGATCATTCTGGATGGTAAGTAGAATCCAATACCTAATTCTTATTTGATCAAAGTTTATCTCAGTTTCTGCAGACATAAAATGGGGCAATGGTAATACCTATCCCATTGAGACATTGGAAGTATTAAATGAATTAATTCATATACAAAGAGTCTATTGCCAAGGAAAGACTAAGCAGTCTCCAATGCTGTTATTTGACCACAGCATTAAAGGAAATAATGCCATATATGCAGCAAATTTGAGATACAGTTTTAAGAAGCAGGGTCAGGGTAACTGAGTACATTTTGAAAAGCAAGAAAATGAGGAGTCTCCAAAGTAGAATGCTAATATGTCACTAAAAAGCTGAAATAAGGTGAGTATTTTTAAATATCAGGAAACAAGGAAGACCAGTCAGGCCAACAGAATGTTATTATGTTAATTATTAGGTCAGTATTAGTGTATGTCTATGGGGTAGGGTAGTGGTGAGACTCAGAAAATTAAACAAAGGAATAATATTAGAATAATGTTTATTTAAATGGTAAGCTTTAGATAAGTTATACATTGTCACATTCTGGTGACAAATTGAAGGAATGTAGAAGGAATTAAGAACAATTAAGTCCATTTGATCTGATTCTGATGGTTACTTCCTAGAGGGCAGCTCATTCAGAATCCTCTCTCTTTTTTTTTTTTTTACTTTAAGTTCTGGGGTACATGTGCAGATCTTGCAGGATTCTTACATAGGTATATATATGCCATGGTGGTTTGCTGTCTCCATCCCCCCATCACCTACATTAGGTATTTCTCCTAATGTTATCCCTCTCCAAACTCCCCTCCCTCTGCTATCCCTCCCCTAGACCCCCATGCCCCAACAGACCCTGGTGTGTGATGTTCCCCTCCCTGTGTCTATGTGTTCTCGTTCAACACTCACTTATGAATAATCACATGTGGTGTTTGGTTTTCTGTTCTTGTGTCAGTTTGCTGAGAATGATGGTTTCCAGATTCATCTATGTCGCTGCAAAGGACATGAACTCATCCTTTTTTATGGCTGCATAGTATTCCACAGTGTATATGTGCCACATTTTCTTTATCCAGTCTATTGTTGATGGGCATCTGGGTTGGTTCTAAGTCTTTGCTATTGTAAACAGTGCCACAATGAACATATGTGTGTGTGTGTGTGTGTCTTTATAATAGAAAGATTTATAATTCTTTGGGTATATACCCAGTAATGGGATTACTGGGTCAAATTGTATTTTTATTTCTAGATCCTTGAGGAATTGCCACACTGTCTTCCACAATGTTCCACAATGGTTAAACTAATTTATACTCCCACCAGCAGTGTAAAAGTGTTCCTGTTTCTCCACATCTTCTCCAGCATCTGTTGTCTCCAGATTTTTTGATGATCACCATTCTAACTGGTGTGAGATGGTATCTCAATGTAGTTTTGATGTGCATTTCTCTAATGACCAGTGATGATAAACAACTTTTCATGTTTGTTGGCTGCATAAATGTCTTCTTTTGAAAAGTGTCTGTTTAAATCCTTCACCCACTTTTTGAATGGGTTGTTTGTTTTTTTCTTGTATATTTGTTTTAGTTATTTGTAGATTCTGGATTAGCCCTTTGTCAGGTGGGTAGCTTGCACACATTTTTTCCCATTCTATTGGTTGCCAGTTCACTCTAATGATTGTTTCTTTTGCTGTGCAGAAGCTCTTAAGTTTAATTATATCCCATTTGTCTATTTTGGCTTTTGTTGCCATTGCTTTTGGTGTTTTGGCCATGAAGTTCTTGCCTGTGTCTCTGTCCTGAATGGTATTGCCTAGGTTTTCTTCTAAGGTTTTTATGGTGTTAGGTCTTATGTTTAAATCTTTAATCTATCTGGAGTTAATTTTTGTATAAGGTGTTTGGAAGGGGTCCAGTTTCAGCTTTCTGTATGTGGCTAGCCAGTTTTCCCAACACCATTTATTAAACAGGAAATCCTTTCCCCATTGCTTGTTTTTGTCAGGTTTGTCAACGATCAGATGGTTGTAGGTGTGTGGTGTTACTTCTGAGGCCTCTGTTCATTTCCATTGTTCTGTAGCTCGGTTTTGGTACCAGTACCATGCTGTTTTGATTACTGTGGCCTTGTAGTATAGTTTGAAGTCAGGTAGTGTGATGCCTCCAGTTTTGATATTTTTGCTTAGGATAGTCTTGGCTATATGGGCTCTTTTCATGTTCCATATGAAGTTTAAGGTGATTTTTCCAGTTCTGTGAAGAAGGTCCTGTCTTAAATCCTCACCTATAACCTTTTTTAATGGATAAGAGAAATATATACAGGATGTTGTCACCAAATTTATGGATGAAATAACAAGGGCAAATGCAAAAATATGTGCTAAAAGATAGTATCAAAATATCTTAAAGGCTAGTAATGGACTGAATATAAGATTATTAAATTTTTCAGGGATAAATGTAAGGTCTTACTCTTGAGTTCAGAGAGATAACTGTGCACTAGGAAAAGTGAGGAAGTGAGGCCAGAAATTTGGAACCAGCCTTGGCAGCATAGTGAGACTCCATTTCTAATAATAATAATAATAATAATAATAATAATAAAAAGTCACGGTGGTGGTTCATGTCTGTAGTCCCAGCTACTCAGGAGGCTAAGGCAGGAGGATCACTTGGGCCCAGGGGTTGGAGGCTGCAGTGAGCCATGATAGTGCTACTGCACTTCTGTCTGGGTGACAGAGAGAGACTCTGTCAAACAAACAAACAAACAAAAATTTAAAATGTCAGGAAGGTGTAGCTTATATAAAAATGATGTATGAGATTTAGTCAACTGTAAGTTTACCATCATATAGTGACCAAAAGTGTTAAAGTAATCTTGTTTTGTATAAATAGAAATTTTAAAATATCTAGTGAAAGGAAGAGGACTATTCAAACTAAACCTAGAATGTTGTGTTTGGTCTTTGATACATTATTTTAAAAGGGAAATACATGATAGGACCTTCATTGGAATCCTATGGATCCTGAAAGACTTTCAATATCATTTTTATGTTAACATGTGGAAAAAAAATGTGGGAAAATATTCAATATATTGTGAAAAGCAAAAACAAAAATCTTGCCCTAACAGATTTTAAAATATAAAGCAAGAGGAATTGTAAAAGTATAATGTTTAATGGGAATTGATGAATACATCAGTAGAAAAGGATGTGTATAGATTGAGTATATAAAATTATAGAACATATACGATGTATTAAGAATTGTACATAAAATGAATGTTCAGTAGCTGTTATTAATAGTGCTTAAATCTTTAAAGGCTATATATATATATATGTGTATAATGCTATACATTGTAATAAATACTGACCAGGTTTTTGTTATTTGTTTCTTGTTCTTGTTTTCACATTGCTCTGTTAGTTGAGAATTTTCAAGTTGGGGAAGTATTGGCCAACATTCCAGATTTTAATGTGGTCTCTTAGTAACTCATGGGTGGCCCTGAAAGACTTGGTCCTGTTGTTGTTCACGTTCATCTTCTTTTCTGCTGTATTCGGCATGAGGCTGTTTGGTCAGAATTACAAAGAATTTGTCTGTCACATAGACAGAGACTGTCAACTTCCACGCTGGCATATGCATGACTTTTTCCACTCCTTCCTGAATGTGTTCCGAATTATCTGTGGAGAGTGGATAGAGACCTTGTGGGACTGTATGGAGGTTGCAGGCCAATCCTGGTGTATTTCTTTTTACTTGATGGTCATTTTAATTGGAAATTTACTGGTAAGTAGTCAATTCTTTTACATTTTCCTTGAAAACTGGTATAAGGTAGTTTGGTGTTTTCATGATGTGCATGGATGGGATCTAATGATCTGTAACTGTGATAGTCCAATAGAGTAACCACTACCCACGTGTATGACTAGTCTCTTTGAAATGTGTTGTAAATATTAAATATGCACGGATTTGAAGTCTTACACAAAAAATGTTGTAAACTATTTCATTAATGATTTTTAATTGAATGCATTTTTAAATGATAATACAGTTGTCCCTCCTTATCCTCAGTTGTACTGTGTGTGGTTTTAGTTGCCTGTGATCAACCATGATCTGAAAATATCCAGTGGAAAATCCCAGAAATAAACAATGCATAAGTTTTAATTTGAATGCCATTCTGGGTGGTGTAATGGAATCTCCTGCCATACCACTCTGTCCTGTCCTAGGCATGAAACATCCCTTCGTCTAGCATATTCATGCTGTATATGCTACCTATTGTTCATTTAGTAACTGCCTGGGCTATATTTAGTTAAATATATTTAGTTAAATACAAATATGTTTGTATTTATTGCATACAAATTGTATATTGTATTTAACTAAATATATTTGTTAAATAAAATATACTAGTAAAATTAATTTTACTTGTTTTATTTTCATGCTTTCTGTGTGGCTACTGGAAATTTAAAATTGCATATGTGATTGCATCATATTTCCATTGGATAGCATTAGTTTAAACCTTGTTACTCAATGTAATATTGGCATCACATGGGAGATGGTTAGAATTGCAGATTCTCAGACCCCAATCCCAGATCTATGCAAGCATATTCTACACTGTAACACTGTTCCCAGTGATTTGTGTGCTGATTAAATTTTAAGAAGCACTTAAATATAGCAATGCTGTCAGTCTTTACCTGGCATTGGAATTACCTGGGAATTAATAAAAATATGCTGATGCCCAGAACCATTCTTAGAGATTCTGATTTTATTGGTATGTGGACATGACCTGGTCATCAGGATTTTCAGTTGATTAAATTCTGTAGTCAAGATTGAAAATCGCTGGTCTATAAGAATGTTATGCATTAACTAAGAGAGAAAGCTTTTATTTTTAATTTTTCTAATAACTGAAGTGGTTTTAATGAATTGAATAAATAGCTTTCACTGCATCTATGGAAAAGATAGGGCTTATAAAAGAAAATGATTCTTACAGGAATACAAGATTTAGTATTAGCTTTTTATTCACATGTCACAAAGATCAAGTACATTTCCCAAAAGACTGAAAAAAATCACAAGTTAGACTCAATTTTACGTGTGCCCATCCACATTGCTTGTGTTTCACCTTGGGAAGAACCTTATCATAGACTTATCACATTGATATTGCATTTCATTGTTAGTGTACTTCTCTATCTTCTTTATTAAACTGTAAGCACCATGAGGGAAAGGACCATAACTCTCCTCTTTATTATAAAACCTAGAACAGTGCCCAACATGTAAAAAATACTTCATTATCTTCTGCCCTTTGTAGTTATAATAGTACACTTTTAACTCCCATGATATAAAACACCACTCTAACTGGCTGAAACAAATAATGATCATATATATCAGTATACATAACTCATAACTCAAAATATCAAAGATATTTGCTTCAGTTTTGGTGTGGTACAGATGATCAAATGGGATCATTACAGAGAGGTCTTTGTAGATTTCAGTTCTGTCTTTCTCTGTGCTCCTTGCTAGCTAGTATCCTCTGTTTATCAAGATGGCTACTGCAGTCTAAAGCCTCATATCTTTGTTTTATATCAAGTCTAATAGAGGAAAGAATTTCTTTTCTAGAAGCCACCAATGATTTTTCTTGTTGTCTCGATACCCTAATCACATGCCCATTCTTAACTAATCTCCATTACCCAGAATTTGGTATGCATTTATTATGTTAAAATGTTCATAGCTATCTCTTACCGCTGGAGATGGAATCAGGTCAAACCCAAATCATATGACTAATAAGGGAAGAAGGTTAATTTCCCAAATAAATTGTATGTTTCTGTATCCAAAAGGAAGAGTTGTGGCTGTTGAGGGAAGCAACAACAACACACACATACACATACATACTGAAGGCAAAGAAGCAGAAATACTGAGGCATTATATTATATGCATACATAATATAAATGTATATATTACATAACATAGAAATATATAACATATATATTTGCCTGAACATTTCTACTTCTTTGATTTTGAACTTCAATCTATTTCTATTTATTTGTTTGTTCCTACTAACCAGAAACTTAATCAATGTGCAGGGGGATTCCAGGATAAATAGAGTTACATGAACCTCTACTGCCAATTGATTGTCATCATATTTCTTGGTTCACTAAATCCTTCCAGCTTAATTTTCCTCAGCAGTCATCCAACTGTGAGACATTATGATAATGGCAGTAGAATAAGTAGAAGGGGAAAATGTAAGGAGATAATCTTTGAAATTGTGTTGATCTTTTTAAACCTCCATACTTCTAATGTGGATTGGTGTAAAAGGAAGGTATTTCACATTTTTAAAAAATTAATTTTGTCTTACTCTTCTAAGATAATTCAGCAGTGATTTTTAACCTTAAGCAGAAATCTTACAAAAAGTTATTATATGCCAAAGTAAATGAATTTGCTTTGACATAGTTCTATGTCTTGTTGAGTTGTAGAAAAAGCAGAGTTCAGAATCAAAGAAACAGAGGTTCAATTTCAATTCTACCACTATATTAATCCATTATTATGCTGCTAAAAACACATACCTGATAATGGGTAATTTAAAAAGGAAAGAGGTTTAATTGACTCACAGTTCCTTAGGGCTGAGGAGACCTTAGGAAACTTACAATCATGGCAGAAGGGGCAGCAGGCATGCCCTTCTTCACATGGTGGCAGCAAGGAGAAGTCCAGAGTAAAGCAGGGGAAAGCCCCTTATAAAACCATCAGATACCCTGAGAACTCACTCACTATCATGAGAATAGCATGGAGGTAACCACCATGATTCAATTACTTCCCACCAAGTCCCTCCCATAACATTTGAGGATTATGGAAACTACAATTCAAGATGAGATTTGGGTGGAGATAGAGCCAAACAATATTATTCCACTCCTGACCCCTCCCAAATCTCATATCCTCACATTTCAAAACATGATAATGCCTTTCAAAAGTCCTCCAAAGTCTTCATTCATCCCAGCATTAACTCAAAAGTCCAAGTCCAAAGTCTCACCTGAGATAAGGCAAGACCCTTCCACCTCTAAGCCTGTAAAATCAAAAGCAAGTTAGTTACTTACTAGATACAATGTGGGTAAGGCATTGGATAAATACACCCATTACAAATGGGAGAGATTGCCAAAACAGGCCCCGTGCAAGTCTGAAATCCAATAGGGCATTCATTAAACCTTAAAGTTCCAAAATGATCTCCTTTGACTCTATGTCTGACATCCAGGGCATGCTGATGCAAGAGGTGGGCTCCCATGGCGTTGGACAGTTCCTCTCCTGTGGCTTCGCAGGATACAGCCTCAATCCCTGCTGCCTTCACAGACCAGTGTTAAGTGCCTGAAGCTTTTCCAGGTGCAGTCCAAGCTGTCAGTGGATCTACCATTATTGGGTCTGGAAGACAGTGGCCCTTTTCTCACAGCTCCACTAGGCAGTGCCCCAGTGGGGACTCTGTGTTGGGGTTCCAACCTTACACTTCTTTTCCACACTGCCATAGCAGAGGTTCTTCATGAGGGCTTTGCCTCTGTAGCAAACTTCTGCCTAGACATCCTGGCATTTCCACACATCCTCTTAATCTAGATGGAGATTCCCAAAGCTCGATTCTTGACTTCCTTGCATCTGCAGGCTCAACACCACCTGAAAGTTGCCAAGGCTTGGAGCTTGCACTCAGAAGTGATGACCTAAGCTATACCTTGGCCCCTTTAGGCCATAGCTGGAATAACTGGGACACTGGGCACCAGGTCCCTATGCTGCACATAGCAGGGAGGTTCTGGGCCTGGACTAAAAGACCATTTTTTCCCTCCTAGGCCTATGCCTAGGTCTCTGACATGCCCTGGAGACATTTTTCTCACTGCCTTGGTGATTAACATTTGGCCACAGCCAGCTTGAATTTCTCCTGAGAAAATTGGTTTTTCTTTCTACTGCATCATCAGGATGCACATTTTACACACTTTTATGCTCTAATTCGTGAACACTTTACCGCTTGGAAATTTCTTTTGCCAGATACTGAAAATCATCATCTCTCTCAAGTTCAAAGTTCCACAGATCTCTAGAGAAGGGGCAAAAACCCACCAGTCTCTTTGCTAAGGAACAACAAGAATCACTTTTGCTCCAGTTCTCAACAAGTTCCTCATCTCCATCTGAGACCACCTCAGCCTGGACTTTATTGTCCATGTCACTATCAGTATTTTGTTAAGACCATTCAACAAGTCTCTAAGAAGTTCCTGACTTTCCCACATCTTACTATCCTCTTCTGAGCCCTCCAAACTGTTGCAATATCTGCATGTTACTCAGTTCCAAAATCGCCTCCACATTTTTGGGTATCTTTACAGCAGTGCCCTACTCTCTGCATTACCAATTTACTGTATTAGTCAATTTGCATGCTGCTAAGATACACAAGGCTGGCTAATTTACAAAGGAAAGAGACTTAATTGATTCACAGTTCCACAGGGCTTGAGAGGCCTCAGGAAACTTACAATCATAGTGGAAAATAAAGTAGGCATGTCCTTCTTCTCATTGCAGCAACAAAGAGAAGTGCAGAGTGAAGGTGGGGAAAGACCCTTAGAAAACCATCAGATCTCATGAGAATTCACTATCATGAGAAGAGCATGGAGGTAACCACCCCCATGATTCAGTTTTCTCCCACTGGGTCCCTCCCACAACAGGTGGTGATTATGAGTACTGCAACTCAATATGAGATTTGAGTGGAAACACAGACAAACCATTTCAATCACTGAATAAATAAGTGACTTTGTTCATATTACACAGCCTCTTTAAACCTGACTATACTTAATGGAGGAATGAACATAACAATACTTGTCTTATAGGGTTATTGTAACGTAAATGTAATCATGTAGCACCCTATAAGTAATTCATAAATGTTTGTTTTCATTTTCTTAAACTCTAGAAAAATTTAATCCCTATATTTCCATCAGATTTTTGTTAGTCATTTAATATTATTAACAAGTTTTAGTTAGGCAAATTTTAAAGACACTATGTCATTCCAGGTGTTTTACCTGTAATTTAGGTAATAGTCATCAAGTCAAATGTAGTATCTGACTCTGGTTACATAAACCAAACACTGAAGGATAAAAACATGAAAATAAAAGAAAAAGAAAACTTGATATAAAATTCAGTTGCCTTTTAAAAATAAAAAATTTAATCACAGATACATGTTATTCCATATATATATTTGTATAATCCCAAATTAAATATGTGTTAAGATATAATTCAAGCAATTTAAAATTAAATAGCCTCAATACATGTTGAATTCCTTAATACATGTTTATTCATTGATTACAATTCAGAAAGTAGTTATTTAAATTTTGAACTTTCTCTTTTATGCTGCTTGATTTTGCTATGAGTTGCTCACTTCTCACTCAATATGTGGATATCTTTGAGGTACAAAAAACAAAATTCAGGGAAATTTTAAAAAATGTTTTGTTTTATTCACATTATTTCACCTTTTCTCTCTTAACACAAAAATATATGTTTTTAAATCTGGTTACAGATTCTGTGACTAGAATAAAGTTACTCTGAGTTTATATAATACAAATCTCTGCATTTTCTACTCTTTTTTGTTAATGCTCAAATTAGAAGTAGTAATCAATTCTCTGTAACTCGGGCCACTTACACAGCCTGTCTTTCATTTTAAATAGTTAAAGAGAGTAGGCTATTTTTAATTCAGTCCATATCTGAACAAAGCAGTAGAAATTCTTAGTGTTATAAAATTAATTTCTTATACTATGGTTTCAGAGCACTATGCACTTTTAAAATTAACTCCACTTTTAGGTTTTTAACATTTTCACCACATATATATGTATATGTGTGTGTGTGTGTGTGTGTGTGTGTGAATGTATGTGTGTATATTTGTGTGCATGTGTGTCTAGGACATAAGAACTCTTCGATGTAATTTCCTAAAATATATAATTAGTGTAGCATAAACTATTTTTTGTTCAAATCCTAGCATAAAATCATTTTTATTCATTCTATAATTAATTTTTAACATAAATATTTATTTATTACCTATTTTGTGCCTAGCAGCGTGCTGGTTGTCTAACAGTAAACATGGTTTTTGTTCATGTGAAGCTTACAGTCATGAAACACACTAACATCCTTCCCTTATTTACACTGTGCCTAATACTTAGCCAAACAATGGAAGAAAAGGAAACAACCAACTATCTTGAATTACATCTGGTCTTACCCTCTTATATCAGGAAGCTTTTTGTCCTTTGAGAATGACGGAGTTGCTAATAGTGTGACTCCTATGGGGATCATGGAGCACCTGCATAGATTATCTATAAGTAAACCTCATTGCCAAAAGACACTCTAGTAGGAGAAGAGTTGTACTAATTTCTGAAGCTATTAGCATTTGATCATCATCCTTCTCTTTTTACTTTTCTCTTCTGAGAATCTTTCATTGTGGATTATAGAAAATATCTATCAGTTTTTTCAGATGCTCTCACCCACAAGACATTTCACATATTGATATATCTTGTAAACTAAAGTTTATTACTATGCCAAAACTATGGATAAGATTATCCGTTTGATGACTTTATTCACTGCAATAATACTTTGATTTTTCTATACGAGTCTTATTTGAGGTTTCTCTATTCCTAAAAAGTAGGAAGAGCTAGGAAGAGAGAAGTAAATGTAACCAATTATGATTACACACTATTTGGTGAGAAGTTCTAATTATTCCAGCTGTGTATGTCCATGAACAAAACAGTAATTACCAAGAGTGTTTGAGAAACTCAACTGTTCACATTGATCTACAATTTTGAAAGAAGTTTCAAAATATGAGTCTTTGGAGATACTCACATACTTACCTTATATGCACATAAATTATACAATTATACAATACTATAATTTATGCCCTACAATTACAAACAAGTTTAATATCTGATTCTCTGGAAAGTGACCAGTCTTTGATCATATTTCTAAGTGATAGTAAAAGTCAAAATATTCACTATGTTTGAATTCAAAATAATTACAAGTATTAGGAATGATTCTTCCATCACTAATCTGTTTCTTGTTTGACCAAATTTACTACAACAGTAATCAACTAACCTTCCTAACAACTGTGTTTTCATCTCACAAGAGCCATTAGATATGGTATTTAGGACCATGGAGAGCTCTTTCCCCATCTAATTCTTCCTGGATTTGCAGAACTATTACATGGTTTCCTGAGACAGGGCTGAAGTGAAGTGAGCTTCCTGGAGGAAAAATTTACATACACCCTTGGGTGAGATAGCCTGACTCAGTGAGAAAATGTGCTTTGGAATAAAGCAGATGTGGAGATCGTCTAATCTATGAAACCTTTGATCCTCTGATATATGACATCTGTAAACCTTGCCTTTTTCATCTGTAAAAGAGAAAAAAATCATATTGTGTAGGATGTCATGAGCTTAAGATAAATTATTGCTACACAAATCCCTAGCACAGCACTGACCCATTGTGTAGATGGATAAGAACTGAATAGTATTATAGTTCATATCCTTCATTTCAAATCTCAGGTCAGCCTTTTGTGGTCAAATTTATTTTTTAAGTTAATATGTAAAATCATATGTATTTACTGTGTACAACATAATGTTTTGAAGTAGACATACACTGTGGAATGGCTAAATATAGCTAATTATCAAATGCATTACTTCACATAGTTATCATTTTTTGTGGTGAGAATGCTTAACCCATTTATTCCAGAAACTGCGATTTTTTTGTGTGTGTGAAAAATCAGACCTTGGCAATGACCTCAAACAGTAGGATATAAATAACTTCCACAAGTTTAGCATTCCAATAATGAAATACTAGGCATAAATGGGTTAATATACACCCTCTAGAAGTAGAGAACAGAATGGTGGTTACCAGAAGCTGGGTTGGTTAGGGGAAAGTGGAGATTGAGGTGCTGTTGGTCAAAGGACATATAATTACAATTACATAGGAAGAATAAGTTCAAAAGATGCGTTGTACAGCATGGTGACTATGGTTATTAATTACAATATAGTATATTCTTGAAAAATGCTAAGAGAGGAGATCTTAAATGTTCTCCAGTTAGTTTTGTAAACAAACTTTTTATTGCTTAAAATGAAACAAAATGGGATAAATTTGGCCTCACTTTACTTCCTTATTTAGGTACTTTACCTGTTTCTGGCATTGGTGAGCTTATTTAGTTCATGCAAGGATGTAACAGCTGCAGAGAATGATGAAGCAAAAAATCTCCAGCTTGCTATGGCAAGGATGAAAAAAGAAATAAACTACGTGCTTCTTAAAATACTATGCAAAAAACAAAATATCCCAAAGGAGACAATGGACCGTGTAAATGAGGTGTATGTTAAGGAGGATATTTCTGACCATACCCTTTCTGAATTGAGCAATACCCAAGATTTTCTCAAGGATAAGGAAAAAAGCAGTGGCACAGAGAAAAACACAACTGAAAATGAGAGCCAATCGCTTATCCCCAGTCCTAGTGTCTCAGAAACCGTACCAATTGCTTCAGGAGAATCTGATATAGAAAATCTGGATAATAAGGAGATTCAGAGTAAGTCTGGTGATGGAGGCAGCAAAGAGGTAAGATGTTTAAATGTCCTGATTGATTGGTGGTGATTTATAGTATTGTTGATAAGTAGGTAAACCAGTGCTGAAGTTCCACAGTCAGATTAGCCAGTCAATCCTAGCTCCATCACTCCTAGCTCCATCACTCTTAGCTTATGATTTTATGCTTTTGATCAAATTACTCAGTTTTCTTATATTTAAATGAGGCCAAATGGTATTTACTCCATAGTGGGGATAATAGTACATAGAACAATGCCTAGTAAAGATTAAGCACTTAGAAAACGTTAAATCATATAATTGTGAAATTCTATAAGATTCGAGTTGGATCATTTCTGCACATATTTTGACATTGTACTTAAGTTGGACTAAAAGAATTTTAAAAACTACCAGTTTGAATTGTGAACAGTTGGTAGCTTTATAATGCATTGGCTTTATAAAAATGTCAGGATCACATTCAGAGAAGGGTAGATACTGTTGTTCACTTAACTTCTAAAATATACACCCTGCTGGAAAGAGTTTTATTGTCTCCATTTGCAAGCAACATTGTGTTTTAGTAGGAGGTGTAGTTTCATAGAAAGCTACACCTACAGAGATCACATCTACCCAAGGGCTTTTTACTTTGGACTCCACTAGGGAATCATGTCAGATCACTCAAGGGCGCTGGAGGGTCAGGGGATGTTTCTTCAGGTTCCCATCATCTCTAGCACCATCTTGTTTCCCAGACCTCTTCTGTTTTGGCAGATGCTCTCTGCAAGAACTCCACAAATTGGTTGTCTAATAGGAGTTCAGTTTCAATTATTCAAAGTCCTTCCATCACCTACTAAAGCCATCTTTATTTTAGTTAGAGAAACATTTTCAATCCATATGCCCGATAGTCTAAAATTCATTTATATTTTTAATTAATACCATTACTACAAAACAGGCAGAAATTCTTAGCACACTTCTCAACGTTTATTAAAGATTTTGATTACCATCCATTTCTGGGTAAAATTGCTATTTACCACAGCACATCATGTTGGAGTGTCCCTGTAAACTTCTTGCTAGTCTCCTTAGAAATTCTGGAGAATGAAAATACATAGGAAAGCTGTAACTTAAAATAACTGTAAATATTGAAATTACAGTTGTTATTTATGCTGTGTAGTTATTTGGTCTTGTTGATTGATTAACTACTCACAAAAGATTTATTCATTTATTTATATATTTAGTTACATATTTAGTTAGATACTTTCTAGATGATGTAGCCCATGACTGCTTAGGATGTTGATATACCCACAGCCAAAAACAAAACACAAAAATATTATAAATGATCTGACAATTCAGAGATACATTCTCTTGTTACTTTAGTATTTGCACTTCCAGCCTATTTTTATTAAAAAAAATATGTCTATAGTGTATATTATAAAAATAACATAAAAATTCACATTGTATTTTGTACCTTGTATTTTTTTGTGATGCAGAAGTACATCGTAGTCACTTTCTCATGCCATTAAATAATCTTCTATCAAAATAAATGATTTACAATTTGAGTCTTAACTGATTTATTTTTAAAATTAGAATAATACCATCTCACAGGAATTTTGGAAAAATCGCATCAACTGGGTTATGTACAAGGCTTTTTGCAACTCTTTAAAAATATAAATGTAGGATGTATAATTTTAGTTATTGAGTGCCAAATATTACATTTAAATTACTTGATGCCTAGTCTCAAATAAAAATATTGCTATAGATATTTCATTAGAAATAAAATAATATGAATTAAGACTCAAATTATAAATCATTTATTTTGATAGAAGATTATTTAATGGCATCAGAAAGTGATCACAATGCACTTTTGCTTTACAAAAAATACAAGTTACAAGAATATATAAAACTAATGAAAATAATAAAAATATCTGTTTCAGAGTAATATTCTGCTGGATGCTTTTTAAAATTTTAATTGAGCACTATAATGATTTATTGACAATTGACCATGTAAGGACTAAAGGAAAAAAAAGCTTTCTAATTATATTTCCTTGACACTTACTGTGTATAAGTCCAAGAGGTAGGAGAAAATATTGATAATTTCTTTTTTTTTTTGGCACTCTACTTTGCCTGAATTTTTTTCTTAATTTTTGTTTTAATTAGAAAAGATTACTTACATGCTATTAACCTTAGAATTTTGGTGATTTTAAAGAATGATCTATGGCATACTTATTTTTAAATAAGGTAAAACAAAGCATTGTGAGAAAATAACTTTAAAAAAAGGCAAAGAATATCAATTGCACTATTGCCTGTGTAAAGCAATGACCACCTTATTCTACCCAGCCTTGAACTTCAGTCAAAAGCAGAGTGAGAAAGAAAGTCAATCTCTGCATCTGGGCACTTTTTGTAAGACTGTGCCCCTTTCCCAGGCCTGTCCTTGTCCCTATTCCTTGTGCCTTTCCCTCATTTTACTATATAATAAATTCATGTCAGTCCCATCCTATGACATACATAAGACCATCTGTACTGGATTTTACAATGAAACCTGAGTGCACTATTATCTACCTATCTTTAGCATCAAGAGATGATTTGTTTTGATTCTACTCATCTAATTGAAATAGTATATATGAGACACTTGTGACTTACTTCAAGAAAACTCCGGACCCCAAATCCTTTTGTGAATTGGAGACAGCCTATACATCTTTAAGAGGAACAAAGTGTTATTAACTAAATATTAGTTTTAATCTAAAATGTTATTTTAGCTTAAATTAAGTATCATACAATGTTTTTTAAGCTTCAACTTGTACCAATCTGTATGTATTTTAATATCAGTCATGAAATTAGCCTAAAGTATTTTAAACCTAATAATATTATTTCTGTACAAATTTTTTCTTACTTCTGAAAATGAAATAAACTTTAGCCACAGTGGGTAAATGAAAGTTTACTCACAACTTTTTTGGCGGGACTTTACTTTTTAGAAAATAAAGCAATCAAGCTCATCTGAATGCAGTACAGTTGATATTGCTATCTCTGAAGAAGAAGAAATGGTCTATGGACATGAAAGATCAAAGTATCCTAAAAATGGTAAGAAAATTTTGTTAATCTTGCTAGGAAACTAATTTGAATTATAAGTTGTCAAAACGTATATGTTCCATATCCAGTGTGTCAATGGATTGAAGTCTTATACATTTCTTAATGCTCATGTTAAATATATAAATGTCACCATTACAATTTGTTTTCCTCTGAAAGTTATAGGCTGTTTTTTATATAACTAACTTAAATATTGGCCCCATTTCATGAGATCTAAGAACACTTCATTTGACTTCAATATATATAGGTATATGTGTGCATGTGTGTGTGTACATACACACACATTTCAGTGCTGCTTTAACTATACTGATTTTCTGTTTTACTCCTAAATCATGCTTTATTCTAAAGCACACAGTGGTATAGCTACCAGCATAAAATCAAATATGAACACATTATGCATTTTTACTCAATATTACTTACAGCATGAAAAATGTGTTTTGGAATCATCATTATCAATAATATTTCACTGCCACAATACTACTCATAGTATAATTTAACACAAGACAAAATTCTAAAATAAAACGTTTTGGTTTTAAACTCCACCTACCTCCATTTCTTTGTTTTATCACCTATATATCAACCTCTTCTCTAGCCTCAGGTTTCCATTTTGCTAACCCTTTTGGCTAGAGTGTAGAGTGCAGCCCTTATACACATGTACTCTACCCACAAAGTACTCCACAGTCCAGGTTACTTCTGTAATAGTCTCAATCAAAATTCCCATTTCCATGCCACCTAAGAACTAGAATCAAAGCAATTAATTAAATTAATTTTATGCCTCTTAACATCTCATAAGTATTTATGATTTTAAACCGGAATCTATGTTATGTCATGTGAATCTTCAGAGTAAATTTTTAGGCATTATATCAAAATATTACATTCAGAAGAAGTGAGATATTTATGAGTATTTTCTTTTGTAGTATTAGTGAATATCTACTCAGACTGTTTCCCAGAGTGACGGGATGTCCTAAGTCATTTCTGCTTTTGACAATGTCTTTCCTCTACTTACTGCCAAACTGACAAGTTCAGTTTTCCTTTTTCTGCTCAGTGATTACAGTGGTCACTACACCATGAGTAAAAATTAAATGTTTATAAATCAGAAACTACCTAGATTAGAATTTGTAAATAAATAATTGCTATGCCACATAATAGAAAGTTTCAGGTCTCTACTTATGATGAGTTTTCTAGATTGTTGTTCTTACCAGTTCGAGTCTTGATAGGTTATGGACGCGCATCTTCACTCGGTCAAATCAGTGGAGCATCCAAGAAAGGAAAAATCTGTCGGAACATCAGGAAAACCTGCTGCAAGATTGTAGAGAACAATTGGTTTAGGTGTTTTATTGGCCTTGTTACTCTGCTCAGCACCAGCACTCTGGTAAGTGAGCGGCCAGGGTGTTTGATACTTTACTGGGGACAAATGTATTATAATTCTGTTAATTCAGAAAGTCAACACCAGGGTTACATTTCCAAAAATACTTAGTATAGCACCAAAAAATGCCAAATTTCATATTCTGTGATTTTAGTTTTAAAATCTAAATTTATACTTTCTTAGAAAGTTTATATATGCATCATTCAATATTAAATTTAATACTGCTTTTTAATATAGTATTTTGCAATAATTGAATTTCAAAATATATGAGTGACAGTGGGAAAACAGAATGTGAATAGATACCTAATTCTTCTGATTTTAATGAAGTTTAATGTATGAAATATTTTAATAATTTGCACTTACAAAACTGCTATATTATGCTTCTACTTAAAAACTTTGCTTTTAAGCCACTAAATTGGCAGTAATCTGCTACAATCACAATAGGAAACTGATATGCAGCCCTCTCTGGATCCATTCCCAGGAATGCTCCTCCATTTCCCGCTAGTACATATTTCTAGGTCCTGCATAGGTACCAGGTTTTCTGGTATAGAATCCTTCTCTTTCCTTAGCAATCTTAGTACTTCCCAGGCCACTGTATGAAGAGAGTTGACTCTACCTACACATGAGATGGCCAGGAGGGGAGGTAGAGGTACATCTTAAAGAGAGTTTTTAAAAGACATCTACCCTGTGGTAGGCCTCTTAGAATCCTCAAGAAAGACTCGATTCAACTCGATCTTGTATGGAGGCTCTGTAGCCCAAACTGCACCACACAGTTCCACCTTGAGTGATTCAAAGGGGCTGGCATTTATATCTCTATGTCATTGAGCCATTGGTTTTGTTGGGTCCCTCTAGGAGTGGAAACATTGCCTCTCAGTTGGGGTAGCACTTGTTTAGCAGAGGCAATTCTCCAAAGAGCGCTTCCATTGTGTGCTATCAAGCAACACTCAGTCGCTGTGGAATAGGTAGATTTGCCAGTAAAGGAGTCTTGGTGGGCAATTCCAACATCTACTACAGTGTTCAACGTGTACTTGAAAAGCATGTGTCATATGCTGTACCTGGGTGCAATTATAGTTTGTTACTTCCATTGTTCCCATCTACTATATCCTTAGTGATATAGGAAAGATGTTTTTCTTTTGTTAGCTACAGAGAGAACGTGTTAAATCATCCCATCATAATTGCTTTTTTTTTTTTCTAAATTTTTTGTTAGTGGCATAGGTTTTCATTTATATATTTTGATGACTCATTATTTTGGACATACAGATGTACACTTGTAGTATTGATCTATTATTCTGAACTATCCTAAGTTATGTATCTTGCCTAATTTGATATTATCTTTATTTTGATTAGAATTTACATGATAAATCTTTTTGTTCTAAACATATTCTTGACCTCCTTTCTACAGTTAGGGCCCATTTGCTCTTTATTGATACAGCAGCTCTGTGATGCCATTAAAAACTTTATACCGTTTTTAAACTTTATACTGTTTTTCTAGTTCTTTGCAGCAGGATCATTGGTCTGGTGAAGGCTACTCTACCCATGCTAATTGAAGTGGAGGCTTTAGTACATCTTTTTTGTTACATTTTGCATGATGTGCCTGGATAATTGAATAATGAATAAATACATGGAACAAAATAAAATTTTTAAAGAACTTTATATTTAATCTTTATGGACACTTGTACACCATAATTGCTTCAATTAAAAGTCATAAAATCTATTGTTATTTTGTATTTACTTCCATTTAACAGTAGATTTTAATTTTAACCCTTGCTTACCTTTTCTGTTCATGTATATTGATACTGAAAGCCTGCCTGCCTGTTTTCAATGCTATATTTATGAATTGCTTTCAATGACATGATCAGACTTTACATATTTCATAGTAAAATTAAGGTTGACATTAAAACTGTGAAGCTTTGGAGAAACAGTTATAGTTTTAAGTAATCTTCAGTGTTTCAACTGATTTATCTGATAGCCTTATGAATTTCTAAAGACATTTAAAAAACATATTAGTTTCTCTGTGAGTAAGTGGCATACATCTGTGAGTTGGCTACCTGGAATTACAGGTAAGATCCATGTCAGATATGACTAAAGGTTTTGTCTTTTGTATTAAGTTTGATTAACTTATTTTGGAGGGGATTTTTTGGATCACTATTTAAAACAATTATGAAGCCAGGTTCCGTCTCTATAAGAAGTATTTCTGTGATTAATTAATGATGTCTGCCATAGGCATGGCATCAAATAATAGTACTTATGGATTATGTCAATAAATACAAGCATAGCGAATCAGGCCTTGAGCCTACAACCTCTGACAGTGCTCACCATATGCTAGTTAGTGGTGAAATTTTGTTCCCTTCTATGTCAAAAGAGTTTTTAGAAATTACATGTATACGTAATCCTTATTTTTTTTTTCATCCACAGGCTTTTGAAGATATATATATCGATCAGAGAAAGACAGTTAAAATTTTATTAGAATATGCTGACATGATCTTCACTTACATCTTCATTCTGGAAATGCTTTTAAAATGGATGGCATATGGTTTTAAAGCCTATTTCTCTAACAGCTGGTACAGGCTGGACTTCATGGTTGTTATTGTACGTAATTTAAAGACAATTTAAAAGGCTATTTGATTTACTCTTTCTTCTTCACTCTTACTCTTTCACTTCCTCTCAGTTTATTATATCTTTCCTTTCCCTCTCTCTCTACATTGTCGGCACATGACATCTTTCTTCGTTTGTAATGTTTAACATCTATCATTTTCTTCTCATTTCGAAATTTAAAAAGTTCAACACTTTATTTCTGGATTATTATAATAATCACCTTGAATATACTGCTAACCATATGTTTGTTGCACAGTATCTTGAAAATATATTAGCACCCTAAAATTTTTAATTCTTCCATTGGCTCAACTCTTAAATCATATATCACAGTTAGACTGCTTATGATGTTCACCGGTACTTGGCTGGTCCAAGCTCCCCAAATTTCTCATTAGATTTCTATAATAGATTCCAAGTGGTGTCCCTGCTTCTGCCCTGTACACTTTCATTCTGTTTTCCACATGGTAACTGGAGGAACTGTTGTGAAATGGAAGTCAGCTCATGTTACTTCTCTTGAAACCTTATCATAAATACTCATCTCATTCAGGGTAAAATCAACAATCTTTGCAATCAATGCTCCACAAGTCTCTGTGTAATCCAAACATATTCCCTGCTATTCTTCCTTTCCCCTGTCCAGGTCTATTTACTGATCCACCAACACCAGGCTTCATGGAGCACCTCAAATATGCCAAGATTATTTTCATCTTAGTGCCTGGGCACTTATTTTTCTTTCCACCTGGAACTTTGTTGGCATTGATGCCTTAGCAAAAATGAAACTTTTGAAAGTCTTTCCTTACAACCCTATTTAAAACTGCAATCACTCCAATATTCCTTTTCTCTTTGTCTGCTTACTTCATCTCCATACCCCTTATTAATATTATGCCATTTGTTCATTTATTTTGTTTATTGTCTATTTTCTCCCATTAGGGAGTGAGTTCCATTAAGAAGATAGAATTTTTTTTCTTTTTTTTTCTTTTTTTTCTCCCTTTAAGTCCTGTGTCTAGAACAATTTCTGTCACATTAGAAGGTTCTCAGTAATTTTGTTGAATGAATGAATGGCTTTCGATTCTAGAAACAATTATAGAAGCTCCTCAATCTATAATGAATGATTTAAAATAGCTGACCTCTCTTTTCTAAGTTGGTTCTTTAAAATTAGCCAAACCATACTATACCTGCAACTCAACTTCCTGTTTCCTAGTCATTGTTCTTCTCTGTCCAGATTCCTTCATGCTTATGAAAATGATACCCAAACTTCAAAGCCCACTTCAAGACTCTCTCTTTAATTAAGGGTAAAAAGAAATTTTTCATGTACGTTGGCTTGAAAATATCTGAAGATATAATGAAAGTTAATCTTAGCCTTACCTTCTTACTCACTATTTATGGACATTTATTAACCTTAAATATGTTTACTTTTAAAATTTTACCTTAGTATCTAGTTATACTTTTCTGTAATGTGTATACTTTTGACATAACAATATTCATATCTTTCTTGATGCCTATCCTCTGAAAGCCTATCTTGTATATTGTCTTAACCATATTTGTATATAAATGCATTTGTAAATATATTTCCTATTTTGTTTTAATACACTGCATACCATTACTGTATTACAAGTAATTATGAAACTGATTCTTAATCTAATTTCAAACAAAAAAAAAGAAATAACTATACATCATTGATCTTAAAGAATATAAAATCTATAACTTATCTCACTAAAGTGTGTTCCTTATTACCAGAAAATAGTTTAGTTTTATTTTTTTAAAGTGATTTTAACACTGAATGATTTTCTTATAACTTTATGTATTTTGAAATATATGTAAAACTAATTCACAAATTTACTGGTAAGTTTTTATTGTATAGCTTTGTTGTGATAAATACAAAGTTTATTTTACATGTTATTTTTATTAATATGGAATCCTATTTACTCTTTTTTTAAAATACATATATAGGTATTTTGTCTTAGCTTAATAGGGAAAACTCAGGAAGAACTAAAACCACTTATTTCCATTAAATTTCTTCGGCCCCTCAGAGTTCTATCTCAATTTGAAAGAATGAAGGTAAGATATAAGTTTCTAAGCTAATCTACAGATTTTTATTTGGAAATACTAAATTTGCACAAATTGGCAAGATTTGTTGTTTTCTCATTTGTACCTTTAACAATATTAATACAACAAAAACCTTATATTTCATTACTTAGGAATAAGTACATTAGTTATGCTTATTAAGATTTTAGGTTCTTACTGCTCATAAGGTATATAAACTAATAAAGACAAGTAAAAGAAACTAGTATTTGAGACAGAAAATATAGTTTAAAAAGTATATTTCTACCCCATATACATATGCATATTAATGAATTTGTCTCCATTTTAAAAATTTAATTGTCAGAAAATAAAACTTCCATCAGTTAACAAACTTTAAAATTATACAAACATTGTATGTACTAAGTGATTACTCACTGAATGAAAGTTTGAATTTTAAGATAAATTTACTTTTTTTTAATGTCACAATTACCTGTCCTGTCTTCTTCACTCACATGTTAAAACCTCCTCTAAACAATGTAAAGAAAATTAACAGATTGAATATTATAAAATGGCCAGTGTTCAATCTTTTGTGCCTAAAATGGAAATCCCATAAGGCTCAACATAATTAAAAAAAAATGGAGTCTGTGACCACCGCAAGTAATATAAGTATGTAGCTATACAGTGTGACCCATTGTATACAGAAATGGCAGAACATGTTTAAATATACCTTTTATTTTATAATCATACATTTATGTGTTTTCGCATTTTTATTTACATAGATTTTTCTCATGTCAGTCTGGCACTTTAATTACTACCTAATATCACATATTCATTACAGTGGTAGAATCTAATGAGGAAATTACTAATGTTTAGCCTTTATCTCTATAGTTTATGCATTATATGTTACATTTAAACTGCAATTAGTTAAGAAACCATAACACTTAAATTATTTCCACTTGATAAAAAATGAATGTTTATTTTTATCTCAAAATTTGAGTGATTATTATAAATACAAACAGAAATATAGTTTAAAATATGTATTTTATTTTAAATACAATTTCAGAAATTTTAATACCACTTTTATATGATTGTGTACATATATACATGTATAAGTACCAGTTCTTAAGTACATTAATTATATTTGCATATATACTTAGTCCATGATTGATGATAATATTCTTATAATTCATACAAATGTCTGGTTGACTCATTATAATAGTACTTAGGCCAGATCTGTTTCTTAAATACATTTGATTTATTTATGTTGGGAAGTTAATATTTTGATTATGTGGCAAATACATAAAAATTCCAATTACGATAAAATTTCAGTTATATACCTCAGAAACAAAAAATCTGAAATAATAATTGTAACTTATATGATAACTTAAGAAACAGATTTCATTAACCATGTCATGAAGATCCACAAGGTGGTGATATTCCCCAGTGCTTTTAAACCAAAATAAAGTGGAAAATAAGCTGAAAAGAAAGTGATTTGATGGTTCGATAAGATTGAAGTTAAAATGACAAACCAGGCCAGGCACAGTGGCTTACACCTGTAGTCTTAGCAGTTTGGGAGACCAAGGGGCCAGTTTGCTTGAGTTCAGGAGTTTAACACCGCCTGGGTAACACAGTGAGATCCTGTCTCTACAAAAATTACAAAAATTAGCCAGGTATGATGTGTACACGTGTAGTCCCAGCTACTTGAGATGCTGAGGTGAGATGAGGTGAGATGATCACCTGAGCCTGGGAGGTCAAGGCTGCCGTGAGCCGAGATTGCTCCAATACACTGCAGACTGGGTGACAGAGTGAGACTATCTCAAAAAAAGAAAAAAAAGAGAGCCACATTTCCAGTATAAATACGTAAATACAGTTTAGTGCTAAGAAAACATTGTAGAATATTCTAACATGTAAACTACAGAGGTCCTATTTACTCAAAATACACACACACAGACACACACACACACACACACACACACACACACACACCCCTAAATAAATATGTAACTAAAATAAACAAACTCTTATTTATTTTCAGAAAAACGAGACAATACCAGTTCTTTTTCTTAATAAATTTAGACATATATAGAGAAAAAAACTAACACAACCAACAAGTTGTCTGCCCCAGTTTAGATAAAAGCAGGAAGAGATTTGCCAGGGAAACTGACTCTGTCAGAAATTAGGCACTGTAACATTTAATGTTGAACATTCATTAGAATGGCAATGAGACAATGGCTAGGGACAATTCAAGGTCAGGAAAACAGTAGACATGCTTAGGTCAAAGTTAGGTTCAGACCTGAAGCCTCCTCTCAACCTCTGGATGTTCTGTAAATGATCGCTGAAGATACATCATTATATTAGGAAGCTACATGCACAATTAATGATTATGTCTTTAATAAGTTTAAGGTCGTAGGTACTGTCTGCTTTTCAAATGTGTGTGTCAACCATCTCCACAGTTTTTATTCTATATATGTGGATTTTCTAAGACACATGACACTTTGCTTTAGCAGAACCATCAGTGGACCTTTTAAAATATTTAAAAGTATTAACAAAAGATCTGTGATCTGGCTTTAGAAATAAAAGTGTTACTGAAAGCACAATTAAAAGCCAAAATGTTAATTCAAAGACAGACAATTGTGGAACATAAGCAAGAAGGTATAGGCAAAAGGATTAGTATCTAGTAATCATTGAAGGAAGGTTAGAATGGTAGAAAACAGAATCAATGCCGCCTCAGGAATAAAGTGAAAGAGGAAAGGTCAGGAGAGGGAAATCAAAAGTATAAAATAAAGAGAGGCTGGGCACAGTGGCTCATGCCTATAATCCCAGCACTCTTTGGGAGGCCAAGGTGGGTGGATCACCTGAGGTCAGGAGTTCAAGACCAGCCAGACCAACATGGTGAAACCCTGTCTCTACTAAAAATACAAAAAAAAAAAAAAAAGTTAGGCTGGCATGGTGGTGTGCACCTGTAATCTCATCTACTTGGAAGGCTAAGGCCTGAGAATCACTTGAACCCAGGAAGTGAAGGTTGCAGTAAACCGAGATAGGTCCATTGTACTCCAGCCTGGGCAAAAAGAGTGACATGTGATCTCAAAAAAAAAAAAAAAAAAAAAAAAAGAAAGGAAAAAAAAAAGTAGGGGAACTATTAAAAATATGTTATTAGATATAGAAACGAATTTTCATTTTGCATACCAC
>CAUYQU010036427.1:0-43372 GCA_963574635.1 Cheracebus regulus
TCGAACAGACGCTAACATAGCTGCACTACAAGCAATTCTGTATAATCGTATTGGTGATATTGGGTTTATCCTGGCAATAGCATGATTTTTTCTATATGCCAACTCATGAGATTTTCAACAAATATTTATCCTTAACTCCACTCCAAACTCTTTTCCCCTTGTCAGTCTTATCCTTGCCGCTACTGGAAAATCAGCCCAATTTGGTCTTCACCCATGACTCCCTTCCGCCATAGAAGGCCCTACCCCAGTCTCAGCACTACTTGAAATTAATAATTAATAATTAATAATTATCAAAATTAATGACTTCTAGTGCAAAGACACCATAAAAGAATAAAAGGCAATCCACAGACTGGGAAAAACAAACAATACACATACCTAATGAAGGTCTTGTATTGAGACTATTTAAAGAACTATAATCCAACAGGAAAAATATATTTTAAAATACTTAATGGGCAGAAGATTTGAACAGATAGTTTACAGAGATATATAAATGTCTAATAAATGAATGAAAATTGCTCAACATCATGATTATCAGGAAAATGTATCTTTAAACCACTACACAGTGGATTATCTAAAATTGAAGACTGACACACCCAAGTACAGTGAGGATGTAAAGCTACGGAAACTTTCTTATGTTGTTGATGAGAATGTAAAATGGAACAACCACTTTGGATAACAGAATGATAATTTCTCATAAAGTTGAACATAAATTTTCCATACTGCCCAGCAATTCCACTCCTAGTTATTAATCCAAGAGAAATGAAAGGGTATGTCCACATAAGCATTTTTACGTGAATATTCATACCAGGTTTATTCATAATACCCCAAAACAATAAACAACCCAAATGTCTATCAGCTGGAGAATGGATAAACAAATTACAGTACATTTATTCTATGGCATATTACTTGGAAATAATGTTGATACATACAACACAATTAATGAATCTCAAAACTGTTATGCTGACAAAAGAGTACATACTGTAAGATTCCATGAAAATCTAGAACAGGCAAAACTGATCAATAGTAACAGAAAGCAACCCAGAAGTTGCCTGGGACCAAGGACAGTAAGCATTTACTCCATAGGAGCACAAGGGAATTTTTTGGATGATGGAAGTATTCTGTGTTTTGATTGGGGTGGTTGTCACACAAGTGCATACATTTATCAAAGTTTATTAAACTGTATATTTGAGATTTGTTCTATTTATTGAATGCAAAGTATGCCACAATATAACATTTTAAAGTATAAAAAAATGATTTCACAGAAAGGTCAGTGTATATTTTACCATTCAAACTGGCATGCAACATTTTGAGATCGCAGAATTTCCCAAAAGGATTGTTTCTAGCTGGACCATCCTTACTGTGATCATTTTTTCTTGAATAGAGCTATTCCTATGACAAATTGTATTCCCCAAAGATGGCATATGCTATTCTACAATGTTACCTTGATACTCCTCCCATCAAAAAGTAGGGTCTATATCGTTTTCCTTATTTCTGAGTACACTGACTTGCTTTGAACCAACAGAATGCAACAGAAGTAGTACCACATGATTTCCAAGGCTGTTAGGAAAGATGATGCTTCCCCCTGGTTCACTGGACACTAGCATTGAAATCCTCATTTACCATGTAACAGTCCAACTCCCTGAAGCCACCATGTTGTGAGGAAGCCCAAATTATCCCAAGAGGAAAGACCATATGGAGACACCCTGAGACTACATGGAGAGAGAGAGATGTCCAGCCAGACCCAATATGTTCCTGCAGGAGACACCCCCTTCCAGAACCACTCATCACAGGTTTACAAATTTCTAACCTACAAAAACTATGGAGTGATTTGATATGTAGTAAAAAAAATAAAGGGACCATCCCCAGCAACATCCTCAATAATACCATGCTTTATGCAGTGCTCAAAATCAGTGGAAGGAGGAGGTGAAAGAGGAGGAACAGGGCCGGGCACGATGGCTCATGCCTGTAATCCCAGCACTTTGGGAGGCCGAGGTGGGTGGATCATGAGGTCAGGAGTTCAAGACCAGCCTGACCAACATGGTGAAACCTCGTCTCTACTAAAAATACAAAAATTAGCGGGGCGTGGTGGCACACACCTGTAATCCCAGCTACTCAGGAGGCTGAGGCAGGAGAATTGCCTGAACCTGAGAGGTAGAGGTTGCAGTGAGCCAAGATCATGCCACTGCACTCCAGTCTGGGCAACAGAGTGAGACTTCGTCTCAAAAAAAAAAAAAAAAAAAAGAGAGAAGGAACAGAACCACTCTACTCCTTTGGGCACACTCCTCCTAAACAGAAATCGACACACTTCCTTTACTTCACAGACTGACTAAATACATGCATTAACCGACTCTCTGTTATCCTAGAAGAGTGGCATTAAATTATCCCCAGTGAGAGAGCTTGGCTTTTTTCACAGGGCAGGAGGGGGTGATGATAGATAAACTGTTAAACCCACAAGCATGATACACTCCTCTTCTTCTGGATCCTGGACTCACTCCGAGGCTTCTAGATAAAGGATTTTACCAAAAGTGTATGGGCAAACCTAAGCAGAAGGACACTTCAGAAACACAGGCCTGTTGTTTCTTTCTCAGTGAAGATTCATGATATACATTACATAAGACATGGCACCAGACCAGAGCTGGCCCAAACAAGACTTTGAAAAATAATTCCTACTCAAAACACATCAATCTTGATGCATCAGCATTTTGACAAGACAAGCTGAACTTCAGGAAGGCCTACTGACTGGTAGGCTTAAGTCCTGCCATAGCAGATAGTGGGCAAACTGCCTTTACCCTGATCAAAATCCATCCATCCATGTCTGCTAGGCAGCAAGCATGAAATAATGAAATAAGATAAATCAAAGCAAAAATAGGGCCACAAAGAAGCATACATACTCATGCACACACAGACACACACACAGACACACATACACATACACACATGCACACAGACCCTTCTCACTCACTAGTCAGGAAAAGACTGCAAATAGAAACTAAGTATGTACATGTGTTTAGTTTAAAGTGGGAGTTTATTTTCCAGTTTCCATGGGAAATAATTAAGCTAATATTATCTTCCCAAAGTAAATACTTTTATGCAAAACTCCCTCAAACTAATCCCAGGCCAAGATTCCTGCTGCAGCCTCCTTTTGCCCTGACGCCTCCGAATTCTCACACTGTGGTCTAAAGCACAGAGGATTACTAACAGAGACGTATGGCCTTGCTTCTTCCCCCAGCTTTTCTGAACGTTCAGTTGCTGAGTCTTTTGTGTCTCTCTTGCCAGATCCTACTGCTTGAGGTGGGAGATAAAATCTAACGGGAAACCAGAAATGTGAGGACCCCTGGAGTCTGACTTTGTCACTTCCTCTTGGTCATGGACACTATTCAGACCCTTACTGGGTCTTTTCTGGAATTATGTTAAACCAGGAGGTCTGGAGTTTGTTTTGGGTTGTATTTCTGTGGAGCTCTGTGAGGTTTTGTGTTACTGTGTTTTTAACAGTTTTTTCCCATATATTGTTTGTTGGATTCTGTTTGCTTGCCTCAGTAAAGGGTTATTATTCATATCCTATTCATCAACCACTCTCTCCTTCCTCAACATCACCAATAACCTTTTGCTATCATCTGCCTAATCTGAAAAGAGCCAGATACTTCAAATGTCAAAGTAATGATCACTATGTATTTTTTATCAACAAAGCCTACATTTTCTAAGCATGATCCTTTTGGGAAATGCAGTAAGCTCCTGACAGTTTGAGGGGACAGGTCCAGAGACCTTCTTCAACCCCCAAATCTCAGACACAGGAATGTTTATACAGGCCTCTGGCTCTGAGTCAAGAGGCCTGAATTTCCTTTGTATGTCATCACTCTAACCACATGCTGACCTGGATAAATGCATATAAATGTAGAAAACATGAGCAACTACAGACTCATACACATTTATTAAATTATTGAAGATAAGTATGAAGGGAGACCTTGAGAGGAATCTGAGATTTCTGCTCTTGACAGAAATTAAGCTCATGCATATTAAAGATCAGTTGTTGAAATCATTAAGCTCATTAGAGAAACATTACTAAAAATTTTTATCATTACAAAGTACATATTCTGTTTTTGCTCAGTGTAGTCACTGGAGATGAATTCTAGACTTACTACAAATCTGGAAGCCCTTATGTGTCATTAGAATATCAATGTCATAAAACCATACATATCACTCAATGGATACGCTTGCAAAGACTGTTAAACCAAAATAAGAAAGTATTCCAGAAAGTACTGAGAAAGCAATAAGAAAAAATTGTACTCAACCAAAATGTCCAACAAAGTCAAAGCAATAGGAATTGTCTATCCATTTCCTGAACTATAATGCAAATTGAAATTATTATCATGTAATCATTGCATTGCAGATGCCACTGACCCGAGGGCCCTGGGTTCATTAGGGGCCATTACCCCATTCACTTGGCTCAAGCCCTCATCCAGGAAATAATTGTGCAAAATAACTAAGCATTCCCTGCTTTCAGGCACTGATTCTATGTATTCATTTATTGAGCAAGTGTCCAGCATATTGGTACTGGAATGCTAATCTCATGACTGAGCTTAAGAAATAACTTAATATGATAGTCATCATCTTAATATGATAGTCATCATATTAATATTCTTAATATGATAGTCACCATCTCCAGAGATGTAGTGACAATCCTTGGCTTAAAATCTCACCTCTACCACTGTTTGTGTGACTTTGAGAAAGACAATTAACCTGTCCACTGTTTAGTTTCTTTATTTGAAAATAGAGATAACACCTCTCGTAAAAGTTATCATGAGGATAAAATAGCACTTTGGGAGTCTGAGGGAGGAGGATCACTTGAGCCCAGGAATTTGAGACCAGCCTGGGCAACATCGTGAGACCCCATCTTCTCTTCAAAATATTTTGAAGAGAGAAATATTTTTTGTAGACAAATATCTACAAAAATAAAAATAAATCACCTGGGCATGGTGGCACATGCCTGTGGTTCCAGCTACTCAGGAGGCTGAGGTGGGAGGATTGCTTGAGACCAGGAGGTCAGGACTGTAGTGAGCTGTGAACATGCCACTGCACTCCAGCCTGGACAACAGAGCAAGACTCTGCCTTAAAAATAAGAAGAAGATATATAAAGTGTGTGGCACAGAAGGCAGGCTCTATTGACAGGTATTATTGTTGGTCTTGTTACTTTAACATAAAGCCGTTGTGTCTGCCTACTATTCAACTATTCACAAGCATACAGAATTAAAGGCAATTTACAAGCATAAGAAACACACCATTTCTTTTCCTTAGATATTTATAATCCATGGCAGAAATTATAAAATCTCCTTTTCCAATGCAAAATTTCAACTAAGACCTCTTGTGTGCTTCACATATCCTTAAACCAGGGTCCTGAGATGTGCGATGTGTCATATCATTACACATGGAGAAAAGAATATTTATCAAAAACCAGTTACACACTAGCCACTGCTCAAGGCATATATATACTCTTTCACAATGCTATCCTCATTTTTAAAATGAAGAAACAGAGGCTTAAAATGCTTGAGTAACTTGCCCTAGATCCTAACAAAGTAAATGAAAGAACCAGGATTCATATTTGGGCCAGTTCAACTCCAAAGACCATGCGTTTTTGGTTATGTTCAGCTGCTAAGTGTAGTTTCTTACCACAATGTCATGAACTATTGTTACAAGAAAATCAGACCATTGTTTACTATCTGTCGTGGCTGTTTAAATCAAGCCTGAGGATATAAAACTTATGACCTCTAAGTCTCAAATAAAAACCCACTTGAATTAAAACAAAACAATGGAAAATGCCTTAGTAATAATATTCGAAAAATCTTCAGAATGTGAGATATCAATTGGCTTTGTTTAGCAGAATGTCCCTGCGCAGAGATGGATGGACTTCATGGGTGTCAGAGCCATCAGCTTTGCCAGAGTAGAATTTGTGAGTCTAGCACGATGTGTTCTCTCTTCCTGGTCATCAAACTATAATTCAAATTTGCCATAATTATCCTTTGCTATGGTTTGTGAACTTACATCTCAGCAAGATTACAAATTCTGACTAGGCTTCATTTTAAATGGAAGAATAAATTACTTTCATTCTTTCAGTATTTGAGTCATGTAGGCAAAGAAAACCATGCCTGGTAGTATCTTTTCCAGTTCCACAGTACTCCGACAACACACACTTCTCCAAAGCATCACTAAGGCTGAGCCCCAGAGGGTGTCACGTGTCAAGGGCTAGCTCTTAACCCATCCCTTGGTACAGCACCTGGCATGGAGGGGCTGTTCAGTAAATATTGTTCGATGAATAACTGAATGAAATCCTATCTGCCCTAAAAAGCAAAAAAGCAATATCATTCCTTCCTGATTTCCTTATACCAAGTCTGGCCTTTCTTTCTACCTAAACCTTCTGCCTATCCACAAAAGCCTCCCAACTCACAGGCCAAATGCAAGGTGATGATACCTTCTATCCCACAGGTCTTGAGAGAATCAAATTGGATGAGGCTGTAGGAGCCTGGGAATCACAGCATTTGCCCCACCCCCTCAAAAATGGGGCAGAGGGAATGTGTCCAACTTTCATCCTTGGCCACATGTTGAAATCACTTGAGGAGCTTTCAAAAAAATAGGGACCCTAAGTCCCACTCCAGTTAAAGCAGAATCTCTCAGGATGGGGTGAGCACTAATAATATTTGAATGTCCCCCTAGTGATTTGAACGTGTGGCAAAGATGGAGGAAGCCAGGAATGGGGCACACCAGCCCCACACAGGCAAGAAGAAGCATTTGCTGTGCTCCTTGATTGGGAGGGTAAGAAGACAGGAAGCCCGACATGGAACAGCAACTACTGCTCTTGGGCAAAATGCCCTTCCCAGCCCTGTAGTCCTGGCTGCCGCCTGGGCTACCTCCACTACCTCCTTCCTACTCCTCTAAATGGTCCTGAAGCAGGCTGCAGTCTCATCCTGGACAGGGCAATGGGGACCCGCCCCAGGCATCCAACTCTTTTTAAATAGAACTAGCCTCCAGGTCATGATCTCCACTATTATCCCATCTTGTCCTCAAAACTAAAGATCCCTAGTGATAAGCCCCTAATGGGTACGGATGGACTGTGCATAAGCCCAAGGAAAGCATTGTAGAAAGGACTGCATGTCAGCAAGTCCTCAAGATAAGCTGAGAAAGGAAGAGTAGCCAGAGACCCAAAATGCCAGACCTGTTTATGTCCTAAGTGTTAAGAGGAAGTCACAGATTCATCACATTGGGGAAAAATGCCTCTTAGATCTAATATGGTGAAGGAAATACACAAGTGTGTGTGCGCACACACACACACGCACACACAAATTTGTTGGTCGAAGCCCCTAAGTTCATAGCCCAACTCTTATGCATTGAGTTTGTGTTCCCCCAAAATTCCCGTTTTGAAGACAACCTGTCAGCATGGCTATATTTAGACATGGGGCCTCCCTGGAAGTAATTAAAGTTAAATAAGATCAAAAAGGTGGGGCCTTGGTCATGTGGGATTAGTATCCCTATAAGAAGAGATACTAGAGAGCTTGTTCACTCTCTCTCCTTCTCTACCATGTGAGGATACCTTGTGAAGGTAGCCATCTGCAAGCCAGGAAGAGAACCCTTTCCTGGAACCAACTCTACAGGACTTTAATCTGGGACTTTTGGCCTCCAGAACTGTAAATAATAATAATAATAATAGTAAATATATTTGTATTGTTTAAGTTATCCAGTCTGTGGTATTTTATTACAACAGTTCAAGCAGACTATGACACCAACCTTAGACAAACCACAACATCTTTGAGCCTGTCTTCATCAATAGAGATAAATCCTACCTGTTCATAAACATCAAATGAGATCATGTATGTTTTAAGGGTTTTGCACACAATAGAGTATTAAGTAGGCATTAAATCATTCATTAATCTCTACCTCTGTGCTCTCATACTTTAATCTCTCTGCTAGCTGAGCATTCACCACATTGTATTAAATTGAATTGTTTATACGTCTCTTCTGTCGGGTTTTAAATCCTTACGGCCAGGAGCCAAGTCTCATTCATCTTTGTATCCCCATGCCAAAACACACAGTCACTGCTCAAGAAAGGCTTATGGAACAATCCCAAGGTGGCATTGGATAGGCTTCCTCTGTGTCCCATAATACCCTCCTGTATACTTTGATCACTTAGCACAGGTATTGGAGTTCTTAGCTTTTGTGTTTTTCCTGCTGTCCTGTAAGTTCCCAGAAGGTAGAGACTACTTGTTATCATTACTATATCCCTAGCAACTAGTACAGTGCTTGGTACCTAGTAGGAGCATTGATGAAAAGAGGGAAAATGATTCCTTTCTTGAGGAATCTGCATCATTGAATTTCATTGTTCAAAGCTGTCCTGTATTCAATCCATCATTTCTAACAGAACAAACTGAATGCTCTCCATTTCATGAAGTCTTTTATCAAATGGCTCCCAAAAGGTCCTAGCTCTCTTAACCTATTATAGCTGGCAAAGTATCTGAATGCATCATTTTATTGTGCAAGTCAATATCATCCCCCAGAGAACCAAGACTGCTCATTTACCTCAACAGTAGTTGCTATGCAACCACTCTCCAAGGCTTGGTTGAAAGATCCAGGGCTGAGGCAGTGATTTTTTCCCACCTGGAAAAGACTATAATTTCTAAGGGGAAAAATATACCATTATGCAGAATCACTTAATCTTTTTACAAAAGAAAATTTGACCACATCAAAAAAGTATATTTTCTAGGTTTCCTATGCATATATAGCCTTTATATAAATAGACATGTATATTTAGCCATAGGAATCCAAACGCACGTATACTACATATGTATTTATAAATATGTAGATGTTTATTAGAAAGAGTAAACACTCTTTCTATTCCAAAGATGTTCTAAGAGAATTATATCATTTTATTTCTTTTAACAGAAGTAAACTTTTAAAATGAATTTCTATTTTCTCATGGCAAAAAAAAAACTTTTTTTTTTCAGAAAATGGGGGCAAATTTAAACAAGAAAATAGAGAAGACTTGGTCAAACAGCCTAGATCAAATCACTGTTAGCCTTTGCTATGTAGCCTTCATGATGTTTATATATAAGAATATTTACATATTTAAAGCACAAAAATGGGAACACGTTATATCCAAAGTTTGGATACCTCCTTTCTTTAAAACTTAGCATGCCATGGATGTCTTTCCCAGTCAACATAGAGTCATATCATCTTAGAGGCTACATAGTATGCCATTGCTTAAATATATCATAACATATTTAATTATTTTTCTGTTGTGTCCATTTTTTTCACCATTGTAAATAGTAAGCATCCTCATGCACTTCAAAAACTCATCTGATTGTTTCAGTAAGATTAATTCATGCACCTTGTCAAAATGATGCACTTATTTGAAGCCTTTTAGAATACTTACAAGTAAATAATCTAATATGCATTTGTTCCAAAAAGCTAGATTTTTAGTCAATACAGATTTAGTCAAATCTTGACATAATTTAACATTTTTTTTAAATAAGAATCCAAGGTTTGTGAGGACACATTATAACAGAATAATGTGAAGTTTCTCCTCTTATTTTGCTGTATAATCATTCATTCTATACCCTGTCACCATTTGCCGCACAAACTAAGCTGTTGTTCTCAGCTCACTGTACTTCCTGCCTTCACTCCTCGTAGCCCCTCCCCTCGGTCGTTCCTGTTGTTATCAGTTGCATTTTAAAATTGGCTATTGATGACCTCACCTGAGCTCACAGCTCAGCCTGAGGTATACCTCCAGAACTTCCATGTGGGATCTGGGGTGGGTTCATGCTTATATCTGTATAAAAGCCAGATGTCCTCAAAACATTCAACTGGAAGTATGTTGACAGCTGCCTATCAAAAGACAAGTTAATTTCTGTTAAAACTTATTTCTTCATTATTGAAAGCATCCGTTTCCACCACTTGCAACCTTGTCTTGTTCTTCAAAGTCAACACACACTCTTTTGCAATGGAAATCATCCTAAATATGCAACTTTGATCATTTTCTCTCTCTCTCTCTCTCTCTCTCTCTCTCTCTCTCTCTCTCTCTTTAGAGACAGGGTCTTGCCCTGTTGCCCAGGCTGGAGTGCAGTGGTGTATTCATGGCTCCTGCAGCCTCGAACACCTGGGCATAATCAACTCGCATTCACCTCAATCTCCTGAGTAGTTGAGACTGCGGGAGTGCCACCACACCTGGCTAGATTTTTTTATTATTTTGTAGAGAAGGGGTCTAACTATGTTGCCCAGGCTGGATTTCGGATCTTGTTTAAAACATTAAGGCTTCCAACACCAATAAAATCCAAGCTCCTAAGAATGATATTCAAGGTCCCTCCAATCTCACCCCATACCAATCTCATTTCTATACCAGGCTATCTGCCATTCCGTGGACACATGATATTTCTACTTCATACATTTGCCCACACTGCTCCTATTTTCCTGCCTTTTTCACTTTTCAGCACATTTTTAACTTGCCCCCAAAGCTACCCATTCTTCAAAATTTCTTTCTTACATCCATTTCTTTTAGAAACCTTCCCCATTTCCTCCAAAGTAGAATCTCTCCAAGGAACCAGAATCAAGAAATACCCAGAGTATCCAGGACCAGGTAGCCAAGATCTGGGTCCACATTTGCTAATAGCATCTGAAAGTTCACTACTTTGGAAATAGTAAGCAATAGTCTACTGCATTAAAGCCATTCTCAGCCAGGCATGGTGGTGTGCACCTTTAGCCCCAGTTACTTGGGAGGCTAAGGTGGAAGAGTAGCTTGAGCCCAGGAGTTGGAGACCAGCCTGGGTAACATAACAAGACCCCATCACTTAAAAAAAAAAAAAAAAAAAAAAAAGTAATCATCACACAACAGAAACTAATATTGTCAAATGAAATGAAATTGAGCAAGAGAGAGGATATTAAGACTACAGGATTAGCTTTTAACCCCTTCTATCTCCTGATAACCACCAACAGTGCCTGACCAAAAAAGTAGGGGCAAAATGTTAACCCCCAAGTGGTGCCAGAACCCTCACTCCCATGCACTTCCCAGATCCCCTCCCTATTCTTTCACTCCCCCTCAATCCTGAGAAGCTGAATATACAAATGGACAATGGGTAGATTATATATAAAAATAAAACCAGAACCCATAACCTGCAGCAACCAGCCCAGGAAGCCAACCTACTCTCTGTGGTAACCAGTCCAGAAAGCCAGACAATAAACCCTATAGCAACTGATGCAAAAGGGTCAGGACTCGACATTTGACACTGACTGCTTCCCTTATTTTTGTTCCCACTTCCAATTTAGGGCCAACTGGAGAAAACCAAATAAGCACCCTTAACTAATCACATAGACGCCCATTCCAATTAGCCCACCTGTGATTTCCCTAAGCTAACAGCCTCATCAAGGTGTACTGAAGGTCTTTTCCTTTTTCTACTATGAAACTTTCCCACTCCTCTGCCTGCCTTGGAGTCTCTGCCAAATATGAGTGGTGGTGACTGACTCCCTTGTGAGAGCAAGTTATGTGTAAATAGCCTTTGCTTGTTCTAATTTGAGTGGTCTTCATTTATTTTCACAATCCCAACCTAAGCTCCACAGCTTAAGGGTGACTCAAAAATGTTTTCTAATAAACACATTTAACAATTTTGATTCAACGTGTAGTGAGTGGACCATTGTGACCACAACTCAGTCCTTTTTCATTTGAAATGTTAAAGCCCAGAAAGTTAGTGTGGCAACCCAGAGGGTCCTAGATTAGAAAAGCCTGGACCCCTAGCTGGAAAGCCAAGTCCCCTCCTAGCTCTGCCATTTACTTGCTTTATAATTTCAGGCATAAGGTCTTAATGTCTATGTTTTACTGTCTTATATATAAAATGGAGATAAATCTTATGTTCGCTCACAGGCTTGGTATCAGAATAAGACAGGGCTGGGCACCATGGCTCACATCTATGATCTCAACACTTTGGGAGGTCAAGGGAGGAGGATTGCTTGAGCTTAGGAGTTTGAGACTAGCCTGGGCAACATAGCAAGACCCTCATCTCTACAAAAAAATAAAATAGCCAATCACAGTGGCACAAACCTGTAGTCTCAATTACTCAGGACGATTGCTGGAGCTTAGGAGTTTGAGGCTGCAGTGAGCTATGATCATGTCACTGCCCTCTAGCCTGGGCAAGAGTGAGACCCTGTCAAAAAAAAAAAAGAGAGAGAGAGTAAGAGTATAATATCCGACTGTGCTTTAAAATGGTTCCTAATTGTGAAAATATAAGATGTTACCTCAGACACATGCAGCCTTTCTTCCAACACCCCTTGGTGCCTCAGACATGGAAGAGATCAAATAGGGATAAAGGAGGCAAAAAAAGGTTGGCTCCAGGTACATTAGCTGGATGCAGTGAGCAAGCACGAGCTGCCCAGCCACTGGAGCTGGTTCCTAGTCATGTTATTCTATGCTTTCAAACTCCCACACACACGCCATCTTCCGCCAAAATACATAAACCTCTTTGAATTACACTCCTTCTCTTACAGGAGCAATTGACTACAGTTGGATGTGATTTGTCTTTGTTTGTTTTAATTTATGGATGACCAGGAATGCTGCCCTACCTCCTTTCTTCAAACACCCACCACTCCTCCATCGAGGTCCTCTTCTCGGGTCTTAGTTTTCTGGTAATTTTTTTTTTTCACTAAGAATAGTTGCGGTTAGAGGCAGCTCCTAGCACAGCCCCCAGTCCTAAGGCTCATCAAGGACATTCTCCAATGCTCAGACTCCAGCAGTAAATCATCAGCTCCAAGAAGGGAAGGCGGAGCGTGGATGGCAACTGGAGATCCTTCAGCTGGCGTCCAGGAAGGAAGCCTGCATGGGTCTCATTCCAGGATGAAAGCCCTTACAAAGGTGAAAGGTTTGAGGAATCTAAGAGGGAAAATACTGAGACCTAAAAACGCAATTTTCATCTCTCAGCCAACACCTGCTATTTTACAAACTTTTAAGCACTCTAAGAACCAGCTGTACTCAAAGATGGCTCAGAAAAGCATCTCAGCTTAGAATTTGTCACTTAAAATGCCCAAGAATGACTTCTGTCACACCCACCTCCCAATTAAAAGGTAGCTTTCTACTGAAGTACCCTGAAGAAGGACAAGTTACAAGCTAACATCTCAACCCTAAATACAAAACAGAACTGCTTTTGTTTTTCCTGACTTCATTATCAATAGAAGACTATACTTTCAAGACTGGCATTTTCCAAAGTTGTTAATACACACACACCCAAAATCAAAGAATAAGAATGTATGAGTTTGAGAAAAGTTGATTGATTCCTTCTCTCGGATCTCAGTACACATTAGCATGCTAAAGTCTGACAAGTCCTACATTGAAGAAACAGGTTTATGGAAAATACAGCATTTCCCAAATTTGCTTGACCACAGAACCTTTTTGTTCCTAACACCTATCAATATTCTGCAGAAAACATTGCCCCCAGAAAAGAAAAGCCTGCATTTGGCTGTTTTGATTTTGTTTGGTTTGAAGATAAAGGCAAATTTGCCTCCAAAGAAAATCTTCTTGGTATATAAGTCCTCACTAGAGTTATGCTGACACTTCCACGAATCCCAGGCCCTGGATTGGGAACAAGTGTTGGTTACTCTCACTGATTCTCCCTGCCCGCACTCCTACCTTCTACTACCTCTCAGTTCTCTTCTGCCACATATCCCCCAGTGAAGACCAGCTGATAGCTTCGCAGAGCCCATGTGGCACAGAGTAAAACAATTTAAATGGACACCACCCAAAGAAATCTGTGAAGCAGATGATAATGTCAAATATACATTCAGAGCATTTTTGTGCGATTCTTAAATGGAAAGAAATATTTCTCTCCTTTCAATCCTTCCATTCATAATTTTTAACAAATGGGCTTCTTGGAATATACAAATTTAGGGATGGAAGGAAAAGATCTGTATATGGAACTTAAGTTTTAATTAAAGAGAGCATCCAAAAAAAAAAAACCGCCAGGTCATTTCCAAGATCCAGCTGAGGAATGATTTTCTGTCTATCCGTGGAAAGCTATTCACAATGTATTATTGCGTGAAAAAGCAAGTTACAAAACCATATACCCAGAGTGATTCATTTTGTAAATGCAGTTGACTCAATGTTTGTTGAAAGATAAGTATACATTAAAAGAAGACTCTAAGAATTTATATCAAATTGACAGTAATGAGCTCTGAAAGTCTTTTTTGTTAAGAGAAAATTTTAACTTTCCTCATATAACAATGATATTTTTACAATAAAAATATTATTTTGGAAATGTTCTAGTCTACCACTTGTGTTCTAGTCTAACACAAGCAATTCTTCTGCTGAGAATTCAGGAGGCAGAGAATTCAGGAGGCAGAACTCAGGAGGCAGAGGTTGCAGTAAGCCAAGATTGTGCCATTGCACATTCCAGTTCTAGCCTACATTTCTCTGCAGAGAAATATCCAAGGATGAAAGAAGCACTTTTACTCATGAGGAGGAAGGATCATGGGACCAGACTGTGTGGACAGTGGGCAGCCAAGGACAGGACCGCATCCTCCGCAGCACTTAGTGCGGGCTTCTTCACACAGCAGGCATCAAGCACTTGCCATAAGACAAGATAAACTATAAGGTAACAGCAGCAAGTCATGATTCTAAATACTGGGACAACCTGTACGTTCCAAGTAAGATTAGCCAGTAAGTATAGGGAGGTTACAAATAAGATCCCAGATCTAAATACTCAACACAAAACCACCCCCAGCCCTGACATCCCCCCGCCACCGCCCCCCGCCACTGCCGCCCCTGCTACACACGCACCTACTTATTAGCTGGGAGTCCAGTACTTTTTTGAATTTCCTTTTCCCAACCAGTTCAAAGAATTTTCAGGGCTGTAACCTAAATGTCCACTGTTTGGTAGGTCTTTGGATCAATTCCCCTAGGAGTCATAAAGAAAGGTGGAGATTGTTACTTAGACAATTATGGTCTCCACCTGCCTTCTGCTCCCTGCCCTGTTGACCACTTTTACTCCATCACCCACAGGCCACTACCCCTTCCAGGCCAACTAGTCTCCTCTCAGCTATGCAGCTCAGCTGCTCTTCATCTCTAGCCAGTTGGACAACACCTGCTGCCGCTCATCAGAACTCTTGCAGAAGAGTCTGCCGCAGCAGAGCTGCTGAACCCCTCTGATTGTCTCCTGTGTACACAGCCCCATTCCCTATAGATTGGATAGAGTGAGAAGGCATTGCAGGGCTAGAAAGGGGGTCTGGTGGTTGTGCAAGGGGATTGGGGAATAAAGGCCATTTCTGGGTTGAAAAGCACAGCCTCATGTTCTATCTGAACTCTAATATTTAGGCCCTGCTGCTCAGCTTAGTTCAACCTGCCAAAATTCTTTCTCACACAGAGATATTTTTTAAATAAATGTTTTGTCTCTCTCTCTTCATTCTGGCTTCCTTTAGACACCCCCGCCCCTCCCACAAGTACCTCAGAAAATGCAGTACATATTAAAATTCCAAAAATGGACAGAGTTCGCTTGTTTTTCCCACAAGACTCTTGGGCTCCAAGCAAAGCAGAAAATTTGGATAAGTTTCATTCCCTGATAGTTGAGATGTTAAGAAAAATTCAATTGCAAAATAATAATAATAATAATCCAATTTAAAAATGAGCAAATGATCTGAATAGGCACTTCTCAAAAGAAGACAAATGCCCAACAGATACATGAGCAAATGCTCCATATCACTAATCATAAGAGAAAGGCAAATCAAAACCACAATGAGATATCACCTCATCACAGTTAAAATAGCTATTATCAAAAAGACAGAAAATAACAGGTGCTAGCGAGGATGCAGAGAAAGGAAATGCTCATACACGATTGGTGGGATTGTAAATTAGTACAGCCATTATGGAAAACAGTACAAAGTTTCCTCGAGAAATTAAAAATAGATCTGCCATATGATCCAGCCATCCCACTGCCATATCTATCCAAAAGAAAGGAGATCAAGATTTGGAAGAGATATCTGCCCTTCTGTGTTTACTGCAGAACTAATCCCAATAGCTAAGAAATAAAACCAGCCTGTGTCCATCAATGAATAAATGAATAAAAGAAAACATGGTGGCCAGGCGTGGTGGCTCACACCTGTAAACCCAGCATTTTGGGAGGCCAAGGCATGCGGATGGCCTGAGGTCAGGCGTTCAAGACCAGCCTGGCCAACATGGTGAAACCCTGTCTCTATTAAAAATACTAAAATTAGTCAGGCATGGTGGCAGGCACCTGTAATCCCGGCTACTCAAGAGGCTGAGGCAGGAGAATTGCTTGAACTCAGGAGGCAGAGGTTGCAATGGGCCAACATTGTGCCATGCACATTCCAGCCTGAGTGAAAAGAGTTAGACTTCATCTCAAAAAAAAACAAAAAAGAAAATGACAATGACACTGTGGTATATATATATATATATATATATATATATATATACACACAATTGAATATTATTCAGCCATAAAAAAGAATGAGCTCCTGTTGTTTGTAATAACATGGATAGAACTGGTTCATTACGTTAAGTGAAGTAAGCCAGGCACAGAAAGACAAATATCCTGTGTTTTCAGACACAGGGAGGGGAACATCACACACTGGGGCCTAGGGGGTAGGGGGCTAGGGGAGGAATAGCAGGGGGTGGGAGGATTGGGGAGGGATAGCATTAAGAGAAATACCTAATGTAGATGACTGGGCAAGAGATGCAGCAAACCACCACCATGGCACATGTACACCTATGTAACAAAACTGCATGATCTGCACAGGTACCCCAGAACTTAAAGTATAATAAATAAATTTTTTTTAAAGTTAGACAAATTTTTAAAAAAAAGAAGTTTTTCTCAATGAGCCTTGGTATCTTCACTTGGAAACACACTCTGCCATGCTTCCAGTAGTCAAGTCGGTTTCATCTGTGTAGAGCAAGGTGGGAAAGGTGCTCCTGCTGCAGTTCTCTCAACAGTGGCGTAGTCTAAAATCTTGTTGGCTGGGTGCAGTGGCTCACCCCTGAAATCCCAGCACTTTGGGAGGCTGAGGGGGGCAGATCACCTGAGGTCAGGAGTTCAAGACCAACCAGCCTGACCAACATGGAGAAACCCTGTCTCTACTAAAATTATAAAAAATTAGCCGGGCGTGGTGGTGCATACCTGTAATCCCAGCTATTCAGGAGGCTGAGGCAGGAAAATCACTTAAACCTGGGGTGCGGAGGTTGCAGTTTGCTGAGATCAGCCATTGCACTCCAACCTGGGCAACAAGAGGAAAACTCAGTCTCAAAAAAAAAAAAAAAAAAAACACCTCGTCAAGTCTGTAGTCAATTTCTGAGTATCTTGCCCCTAACTTAACTATGTCACTATATAACCAAGTTACATAATTAGTTAAATAAAAGAAGCTGCATTGAAACACTAGCCTCAACATTCTTCTTTCCATGATAATTTTAAGTCTTATGAGAAGGGAAATGATTTTGTAGAACTCTGTGTTTGTGTACGTTTATCTGTCCATGCCTGGGAATATCTATCATCACACAAGGATAAAACCCCTAATCTTCATGACTCATTCTCTAATAAGTTGAAACCCTGCAAGTTTGTAATATAAATTTATTAAAAAAAAAATATATATATATATATATATATATCACGTGTTTTCACTCATATGTGAAAGCTAAAGGAAAGTTGATCTCATGGAGGCAGAGTAGAATGATAAATACCAGAGGCTGGGAAGAGTACGAGAGAGGGAGGGATGAAAACAGGTTGGTTAATGGGTATAAAAATAAAATTAGATAAAAGGAATAAGTTTTAGTGCTCAATATCACAGTAGGGTGACTATTATTGTATATTTTGAAATAGGTAGAAGAATTTGGAGTGTCCCTAGCACAAAGAAATTAAGTAAATGTTTGAGGTGACGAACATCCTAATCACCCTGACTTGGTCATTACATATCGTATATATGTATCAAAATATCATATGTACCCCCCATAAATATGTATAATTATAACGTATCAATTTAAAAATTACTTCAGAAAAAAAGTGCCTCCCCCTACACCCTGCACTCTGCCAGCTTCCTAGGACAGAAGATGGATCACCCTCAAACAGAGACTCTAAGGAGGGCTTTGCTAATTCCAACCCAGTCTCAGCTCTGATGTGGCCATAGCATCTTAACCACACATGTGACTGTGCAAAGACTTTTACTCAAAATCCTCATTCAGAGCTGGAAGGAGCTTAGTCATCTCTAACCTCCTCATGTTACAGATGAAGATGAACAGCCTCGGGATCAGATCAGCCAGATAACAGTCAAACTTAGGCTGGACTCTAAGCCTCCTAGTTTCTAATTCAGTCCAGTGAAATACCAAGCCCCTAGTATAGGAAAACAACAATGGTTATAGCATAGTATATATAATGAGACATTTAACCAATTCAGTTTCAAGCTCTATACTAGTTTGTCATTTTCTTTTACAAATGTTATTCCCTTCATCCTTAATATTATTCTGATTGTATAGATAAATAAATTGAGGCTCAGAAAAGTAATCTTCCCCAAATCTTACAGCTTGGACACAGTAGAGCCGGAATTCCAACTAAAGCCGGTATGAACTCAAAGCCCATGTTTTTTTTCACTTTGTTAAACTGACAAAAGCTTCTCTATTTAAGCATAAAGTGGTGATTTATCAAATGGATTTACAAAGAAAATAAAACTGCCTAGGTGTGTTGAATGGCCCTGAATTCTCACATTAAAAACCGGTTCCAAATAAATCAATGTTCTGTTTCAAAGCATTTTTTAAAACTACTATGATCTCTTTATTGATTACAAAGAAGAATGACAAGATGAGCTGCTTATGAGGAATAACAATGTTATTATTCTAATCAAGTAACTTTGGACGGGAAACAGTACAATGCCTATGTGTTGCCAGGACATTGCAAACATCAAATAGTAACTTACTTAAAAAAAACACACACACATAAAATGCCTCTTTAATCAATGGATAATCTCCTTTAATTCCTAAAAATAACTAGAATGTAAGAAGGCATCAATTCATTAAAATTTTATAAATTTAGAGCAAAGGAAGATTGCTGTATTTTATATATATAAAATTTATATAAATATTTATAAAATATATAAATATATAAAATATATAAATTTAGAGCAAAAAAAGATTGCACAATTCTCTTGTACGTACATACTCATACTTTTCAATTTGCCAAAGGTAAGCTAAAAAATTGGGAAAAAAAAAAAAAGCATAACACTTCCCAACAGTTTTTGGCCAACAAACACATGAGTAGACTTGGGGGAGGGTAAGTGTGTATGTGTGTGTAGGGGTTGTATGTGTCATACCATACATGAGTGTATAAAGATTTTGTTCCCACTACACCAGTTGGTTAAAATAAATATGATATATTTGAGTAGGTGCATGTCAATGTTGCTCTGATTGAAAGCAAAACAAAATCAGCAAAACTACGAAACAGTAGGCACATCTTCTGTTCCAGAAAGCAACTGAATCTTCCTCCATCTAGGGTTTCTCTCCAGCCTAGTTCATAGATTCAGTGAAATATACACCTCAGAGAGAGATTCAGAGAGGGATCATGTGGACTCCATCTATGTTCTGCTTGCTATCACAAGCAAATGCTATCACATTTTTCTTTCCTAGGAGAATTTTCTAAGATTTTAAATATAAACAGTTTATACAATGCAGAAGTAAAAACCATTATCACTCAGAGATAATCACAATGAATCACAATTTGATCATAATTTGAATCACAATTGTGATCACAAAGAATCACAATTTGGTTCTACATACTTTCTATTTTGAATATACTCAGTTTTAATTATATTTTATCACTTAATATATCTTTTATGTTTTCCTCACATTTAGATACATTCTTTGAAATATAATTTTTTGATGGTAGCATATTATCACATGTATGCTCAATAATTTATTAAGTCGTGTTTGTGTTGTTTTATATTTAGATTATTTGCAATGTTTTGCCATTACAAATATTAAAGATATATGACACATATATTTTTGTCTGCATATGAATTGATATCCTTAGAATTAATGTTAAAAAGTACTTACCAAAAGTAGAATTATTGAGTCAATTCCATTTTTAAATTTTTCTTTTTTTACTCAACTAATGCTTTTAAAAAAATTCAAACATAGAAATACACAAAATAAAATGAAAATCCCTCCTGCCTACCTAATTCTATTCTTATTACTATCACTATTGCAGTCTTAAGTTCAGTTCAATTACTTATTCTTTCCATTAGACTTTTTGGACAATCATTTTTAATTTTCAAAAACTCCTCTCATTCTCTGATAGTTACTTTTTTATAGCTGCCAATTCTTATTTTATGAATATGATAGATTATTTGAATGTTGTTGTTTATATCCAAAGACATAAAATAAACTTCTTTTATAATCTTTTTTGTTCTTAATATTCTCTTTCTGTGGTCCAGTGATCTGTTCATTCAGCTTGATCCTTCTCTTTCTTGCTATTGGTGTTCTACACAGCATCTGAGAGTCTTAGAATTCCCACTTATCTCTATGAATGAAGACCTGGGAAGCTTTATTTAGGTAGCTTTGTAGTTGCAAAGGTCTTTCCTCACCCTCATTTTAAAAAGTATGAATTGAGGGGGGCTGACAGCATGCTCTCTAGAAGGTTCCACATCCTAGAGAATCACAGCAGTTGACTCTCTAGTGTGAAAATTTTCCTCACCTCTATGACCTCTGGCTCAGTGTGAGAGGATTTATGAACCCAACTGGCCCTTGTTCAGTAACAATGACCCATCTATTGTCACATGAGCCGTTCTGTTCTTTGTTCTCTTGAAATTTCTCAAAATCTGCTCTTATCTGCCTAGGTGTTTTCACTGTGTGTTTTCTCAACCTTTATCAAGTTGATCCCATTACTTTTCATCATCCAGGAAATTTCTCACCATTTCTCATATGTTGATGTTGCCCTTTCTCATTTTTCATGAAAGTGGTGGATCTAGTCTTTGAGAAATATATTTTCTTTTATTTCAAGGGATTTAGAGGAAGGCCAGAGGTGGTCAAATGTGCCTAAACCAACACATGGATCCAATGGACTACACCTTTTTTCTCTTGTAAGAATGTTATTTTACATTTTATTTCTACTCCCTATCAAAACCATTATCATCTTTCTTATTAAAGTTGTCTCAGAAAGGTGTTAGGTACACAATTCAGAAAGCACTGATGCCTAATATTCAGCAGAAAGAGAGTTATCTTGTCAGGCAAGCTTTTTGCAATTTTAAGAAAATTTCTTTCCTAGAAACCCTTAAAAAATATCTCTCCATAGCTCATTGAACCAAAATAGGCCACATAAGTCAACCACTGTGAATAAAGGAAATAAATGTGCTTATTTGGCTTAAACAAAAATAATTATTGGATTTAAAGTTGGTTGTGGTCTGCTGTTCAAGACACAGAAGTATGTATGGGATGCAGGGCTTGGAAAGACAGAGGGGTGGATTATAAACAGAAATCAGAGTCTATCACAAAAAAAAAGAGGGGGGAAATAAGATAAAATAGCAAATGGCCAGCCCAGTCATGAAATAATATGAATATCTACCAAAACACAGCCATCTAGATGCTGTAGCAGCACATATGGGCTACAGAGCTGAGAAACTGCTCTTCCCTAAGTGGTGGTCACACTTGCCCATTGCACAAAGTTTGTGACTTTTAAACTCTTTTCACAGTGCATTACTAAGAGATCTCCCATCCCAAGAATTTTTAATAATGATTGTATGATTGTTACATTTTATATTAAAGATTTTAAACTGAGATATTTACAATGAGCATTCTAAATTGCAAAGTCTTAGGGCATAGTCCTCCACAAGACTGCCCCCACTTAAGACACCAGTCTCAACTTCGGGGATTCCCATGGCCACCCTCATTTCAGACCAGCTGGCTACAATTTTGGGTACTTCCACAGACTCCCTCAGGTTTAATAATTCACTAGAATGACTCCCAGAATTCAGGAAGTGCTATGTTTATAGTTTTATTATAGCAGAAGGAGACAAACTAGAACAGGTCAGAGGAAGAGATGTAGAGGGTTAAGTGTAGGAAGTTTCTGTCATCCTCAAATATGTATTACTCTCCTGGCATCGAAGAGTTACAATAACCAAAGAGTAATGCCTGCTGGGCATGGTGGCTCAAACCTATAATCCCGGCACTTTGGGAGGCTGAGGCTGGCAAATCACTTGAGCTCAGCAACTTGACAAAACCCCTTCTCTACAAAAATACAAAAGTTACCCTAGCATGGTGATGCGTGCCTGTAGTTGCAGCTATGGACGGCTGAGGTGGAGGCATTGCTTGAGCCCAGGAGGCAGAGGTTGCAGTGAACAGAGATCATGCCACTGTGCTCCAGCCTAGGTGACAGAGTGAGACCTCATCTCAGAAAAAAAAAAAGAAAGAAAAAAAAAGAAAAAGGAAACTTACTCACACTTCAATGTCCAGAGTTTTTATTGGTGTTTCATTCCATAAGCATGATGCATGATTGATGAATCATTGCCCATGTGACTCAATATCTATACTCCTCTCTCCCCAGAACTTGGACTGATATGGAGTTGGACTGATATCAAGTGGCTCAAAGCTTCAACCCCCTCTAATCATGTGGTTGGTCTTTCTGGGGTGGCCTGCCCCCATCCTGAGTCATCTTACTAGAATAAACTACTAGATGTAATCTGAAGGACCCACCATGAATAACAAAGACACACCTATCACTGAGGAAATTCCAGAGGTTTAGAGATTACCTCCCAGGAACCACAAACAAAGGCCAACCAAATTATTTATAAACACATTTCATTTAGAAGAGTTTATTACTGAAGTTGTATTAAATAATTTTATTACCATCTTTAATATTTATAATAAATCAAAGAAAACATCCACCTATTCACTATTTAACAAGTAACATTAAATGCTTGATTTATTTAAACTTAACTATATAATGTAAAATCTGATTTCCAACAAATAGATTTTTTAAATGAGTTGTATCATGTTTGAATTAGAGTCCAAGTATTTATGAAACTATTGACTAAATTTAACTGTGTGTCCTGGCATAAAAACAAACACACATACAAAATTGTGACTCAACATTTAAGATTCTTATATTTTACATTATTTCAAAGTTAAAGAATTTATTTTTATGATTTTATGTTTTGTTTTTAAAACACATAAAAGATTTTCAACTACTATTTGGAAACATTTATCTGCATATAATTCATTGCAAGGTTTTTAACCTCTATTGCAAATATATAGAAAGTCGACTGGTTATAATTATCAACATATTTTCTTTTTTAATACTAGAGTTTTTTAAATTAATGCTGAGGTTCCTATTATAATATTGGCAGAAATGGTGATCCATTAGTTTAACAGACTGTTGCAACACAGAACTGTATAGTATTAATGGTAGTAAATGAAACTGAATTATTATTTAAAAGACTATTAGACTCACCCATTTACTCTTTTATAAATTAAAATACCATTTACATTTCTTGCCATTACCTTCTTTTCCTTGCTTTTAAGTTCTTTTTTAAATTAACCTTATTGAAGTATAATGAAAATACAAGAAACTACATCATCTAAAATGTAAAATTGATGACTTTTGACAACACAAATGAAAATACCATTACAATCAAAATGCTAAACATTTCCATCACCTCCCAAAATATTCCTCCTTTCCTCTACCTCAGCCCTAGCCTCCACTAACGTATTCATCACTATAGATTTCTTTGCATTTTCTAGAATTGGATATAGATGGAATCATGCAGTACACCTATGCTCTCTTTTGTGTATGGTTTCTTTCACTCAGCACAATGGTTTTTGAAATTCTTCCATGTTCCTACATCTATCAGTGGTTCATTCATTTTAATTACTGAGTAATTTTTCATTATATCCATATATTGACATTTTATATGTCCATTCAGCAAATATTGATGGACATTTGGGTTATTAGCAGCTTTGGGCTATCATGAATAATTATACTAAAAACATTTGTGTACAAACATTTTTGTGGATATACGTTTTTAATTTTCTTTAGAAAATCCCTGGGAGAGGCATTCTGGTTTGTATATTAAGCATATGTTTAATTTTTAAATAAACTGCCACACTCTTCCAAAATAGAACCATTTTACATTTATATGTGCAAATCTTTTGTCCCCTTTTTTCTCACTGTGTTGCCCAGGCTGGAGTACAGCGGCACAATCTTGGCTCACTGAAACCCCTGCCTCCCAGGTTCAAGCAATTTTCCTGCTTCAGTCTCCCAAGTAGCTAGGATTACAGGCACACACCACCATGTCCAGCTAATTTTTGTATTTGTAGTAGAGACAGGGTTTCACCATGTTGGTCAGGCTGATCTTGAACTCCTGACCTTGTGATCTGCCCACCTTGGCTCCCAAAGTACTGGGATTACAGGCATGAGCCACCGTACCTGGCCTCTTTTGCCCATTTTTGAAACTGAGTTGTGTGTCTCATTAATTATAAAAAGAATTCTGTATATTTTCTGAAATTCAGTCCTTTGTATGCATCAGATATATGCATTACAAATATTTTTCCCTACTCTGTGGCTTATCTTTTTATATTCTTAATGGTGTCTCTAGATGAGAAGTTTTAAATTTTAACAATAAAATTCCATTTTTCTTTTTTTTTCTTTTTTTTTTGAGATGGAGTCTCACTCCGTTGCCCAGGCTGGAATGCAGTGGCATGATCTCAGCTCACTGCAACCTCTGCCTCCTGAGTTCAAGCAATTCTCCTGCCTTAAACTCCTGAAGAGCTGGGATTACAGATGTGCACCACCATACCCAGATAATTTTTGTATTTTTAGCAGAGGCAGAGTTTCTGTTGGCAAGGCTGATCTCGAACTCCCGACCTCAAGAGAGCTGCCCACCTTGGCCTCCCAAAGTGCTGGGATTACAGGCATGAGCCACCACGCCTGGCCACTATCTTTTTTATTTTGTGGTTTGTGCCTAACGTGTCATATCTATGATGTCCTTGACTACACAAATCTATACAATTTTCTCCCATGTTTTCTTTTAAAATTTTTATAGTATTGGCTATTATATTTAAGTCTATAATTAATTTTGTGTTAATTTTCTGTACAGAGTAAGATATAGGCCAATGTTTTCTTTTTTCATGTGAATACCTGGTTATTCTAGCACAATTTGTTGAAAATCAATTGAACATACGTACGTACACATATAATACATATGAAATTATTTCTGAACTCTATTCTCTCTTCTATTGATCTTTGTTACTTGTATTGATCTGTATGCCTATCTTTTCACAAATATTACAGTCTTAATTACTCTAACATTATAGTAAGTCATAGAGCAAAGTAATGTAAGTCCTTGAACTTGGTTCTTTTTAAAAATTTCTTGGCTATCTTAGGTCATTTGCATTCTATGTAAATTTGAGAATAACATTTTCAATATTTAATTTTTCTTTGAGACAGTCTCTTTCTCTGTCACCCAGGCTGGAGTACAGTGGCACAATCATGTCTTACTGCAACCTCAACCTCCTGGGCTCAAGGGATCCTCCCACCCAAGCCTCCTGACTAACCAGGACTACAGACGCACACCACCCTGCCTAGCTTATTTTTGTATTTGTTGTAGTGATGGTGATATCGTTTGGCTCTGTGTCCCCACACAAATCTCATTTTGAACTGTATTCCCATAATTCCCATGTGCTGTGGGAGGGACGTGGTAGGAAATGATTGAATCATAGGGGCAGTTTCCCTATGCTGTAGTGAGTAAGTCTCATGAGATCTGATGGTTTTATAAAGAGTTTCTGCTTTTGCTTCTCTCTCATTCTTTTTTTGCCACTGCCATGTAAGAAGTGCCTTTTGCCATCCACCATGATTGTGAGGCTTCCCCATCCACATAGAACTGTAAGTCGATTAAACCTATTTTTCTTCCCAGACTTGGATATATCTTTATCAGCAGCATGAAAATGGACTAATACAGATGGGGTTTGGCCATGTTTCCCAGGCCAGTCTCATTATTAGACAGAGTGCTATTCAGATTATCTGTTTCATCCTACATTAATTGTAGTTGTATTTTTCAAGAAAGTTATCTATTTCATCAAAGTTATCTCATTTTTGGCATTAATTTGTTCACAATATTATTTTACTATTCTTTTAATTTCTGCAGGATCTGTAGTGATAACCCTTCTTTTTTCCCCCAGCATTGGTGATTTATGTTCTTTTACATTTGTGTCTGTTTTAGTGATATTTTCTCTTGTCTTTATTATTTCCTTCCTTCCAACTACTTTGGATTTACTTTGTTCTTTTTCTAGTGTCTTGAGGTGGTATCTTACATCACTTTTCTTTGTTCTGTTCTAATATAAGCATTTAAAGCTACAAACTTCTCTCTCAGCATTTCTTCAGCTAAATCCCACAAATTTTGAAATATTTTCATCATTGAGTTAAAAATATAATTTATTTGTGACTTCTCCTTTGTCATATCAATATTTTTAAATGTTTTTCTAATTCCAAAATATTTGGAATTTATCATCATCAAGTTAAAAATATAATTTATTTGTGACTTCCCCTTTGACTTATCAATATTTTAAAATGTTTTTTAATTGCCAAATATTTGGGATTTACCTAAATATTAATGGTGTTGGTTTCTAATTAATTTCATTGTGATTGGAGAACATAATCTGTACTATTACAATCTTGTAAATATATTAAGACTTATTTTTTGGCCCAAAATATGGTGTATATTGGCGAACATACCATATGCACTAAAACAAATGTGTATTACACAAAAATGATGTTTTTCAGTGGTTGAATGAGGCATCCCATAATTGTTGCTTGGATCAAGACAGTTGATAATGTGATCAAATCTTCTGTCTTACACTGATTTTTGGCTAGTTGTCCTCTCAAATCCTGAGAAACAGTTAATAAATATCTTCCACTAAAATTCTGGAATTTTCTCCTTCTAATTCTGTCAATTTTTGTTTCGTATATTTTGAGGCTCTGTTTTAGGCACATATACATTTATGTTTGTTTTGTCTTCTGATGAATTAATAATTTTTGTCATTCCTTTTTATCTCTGGTAATACTTTTTCTTAATGTCTATTTTATCTGATATTAATTTAGCCTACTTCAGCCTTCATATGCTTACCATTTTGACATAATTTGTTCCATCAATTTTCAAACTATTTATATGTTTATATTTCTCTCCTAGTCATATGTAATTGGGTCTAGCAACTTTTACCCATTCTGACCATTCCTGCCTCTTATTTGGTGTGTTTAGTCCACCAACATTGCAAATGTGCATTCAGCTATTGAGTTACCCCAAAGAAAGAGAATTAAAGGTTCCAGTGATGTTGGCTAGAGGATAAACTATGAGTCTTAGCACTAACAACCACAAAGACAAACACAGAGCATGTACCCTTAGAAAATAAATAAGGGAGACTGCAGTTGACTTCACAAGAATGTTTGAAATCTTAGTGAACTCAAAATAAACCAGCTGTGAGCTCTCCAGAGGATAAAATTCACTTTGTGTTGCAACAGTTTTGACATATTGAACTCCAATGTCATAGTCATAGCCCTGTCAGCGTAATGGGTTTACTGGGTTCAGGAACCCTTTCACTATTTAAATATTTTTGTTTTACAACTGATTGATAAAATTGGGGAAATAAATTCCTCATGAAAAATTTATGAGCCCGAAATTCTAAAGAGACCAGTACAAAGATCAAAAGCTATTTTTATCCTAAACTAAAGCTATATAGAACAATACATCAAGCAAAGTTCTCTTTTCCTGAAATTCTGTCAGTGAAAGTCAGAAATAAATTAATGGCTCACACATTTAAAGCTTCTGTTTAAAATGTGAGATGAATGTTTTCTTTTCTTCTTTTTTTTCTTCTTTTTTTTTTTTTTTTTGGAGACAGGGTCTTGCTCTGTTGCCCAGGCTGGAGTGCAGTTGTGCAATCATGGCTCACTACAGCCTCAATTTCCCAAGCACAAGCAATCCTCTCATCTCAGCCTCCCAAGTAGCTGGGACTACAGGTGTGCACAACCATGCCTGGCTAATTTTTTTGTTGTTGTGTTTGTATTTTTTGTACAGACAGTGTTTTGCCATGTTGCCCACATTGGTCTCAAACTCCTAAGCTCAAGTGATCCACCCACCTCAGCCTCCCAAAGTGCTGGGATAATTTTTCTATTTAAAGATTCATCATAAAAGATAGCTAATTAATTTAAACAAGAAATATCTAATTCATTTTCTTAATATGCATTTTTTAAAATAAATTGATTGCTAAGAAGTAAATGACTTTTTAAAGGATTTTTTTGTGGATTTCCCAGAATCTGTACAAAATAATTCTACCCATAATTGAAGGCTCTGGTTAAGCTCCATGTCTTATGCTCATTTCAGCAGAACATATGCTAAAATTAGAATGAGAGAGATTAGCATGGCCCTTGTGCAACAATAATGCACAAATTTGTGAAGTGTTCCATATAAAATGTATATACAATTTAAAAATATAAACTAAAAATTTTTTAAAGACTCATGTCTTTCCTGAATGCTCCAGATTTCTCTAGCCCGCAGTTCCCTTCCCTTTCATAGAGCTTTTATGCAGCTTTTTGTCTACTCCACTTGTTCTGATACTATGTGGATATTTGACTATGAATCTTGACCATTGGTAATTTACTGGAAGAGATGGGTAGCAAATAAACTGATTAAATCTTCCATGACTCTGAGGAAAGAATATAGGTTAGCTCCCAAATGTTATCAAGTCTAAAAGTAATTTTTAAATAGTTATTGCATTTTGTCCAACATTATATTTGATAACAGCAGGAGTTGCCTATATAGAGTAAATTTCTTAGCATATCTCCTTCCCAAAAGAAAGAGAGCTCTGATTCTTAATGGCTAATGCCATTTACCCAGCCAGAATACCTCCAACATACAGATACAAACTCGTCAAGGTGACGTAAAAGTAGTCAGAATCAAAGTGGAGTCACACATTCCCTCAGACAAGGGTTAGAGGCAGAAGGGATTGTGGCAGACAGGAGGCAGGACTAGATTGCAGCTTCAACTCAGATGGACAGAGCAGCATGTGGAGGCTCACATGGTGAATTTTTGCTCCAGAACAACTGCAGGAATAAATCAGGAAACCCGAGAGGACTCACCTACCCCCTGAAGGAAGCAGATTGCTCCTGCAGGACCCAAGAGACACCCTAAATACTGTGCTAGTATCCATGGCTCTTGGGACCCAGATGGTTCAGATCACAGGACTCTGTCCAGACAACTCCCAGTACCAGTTAGGAGCTTGGTAAACTTGCTGAGTGACTAGATCCAGAAGAGAGATAACAATCACTACAGCTCAGCTCTCAGGAAGCCACATCCGTAGGAAAAGGGCAAGAGCACTACATCAAGGGGACACCTTGTGGGACAAAAGAATCTGAACAACAGCCTTTAGCCCTAGATCTTCCCTCCGATAGAACTACCCAAATGAGAGGGAATCAGAAAACTAACTCTGGTAATATGATGAAACAAGATTCTTTAACACCCCCCAAAAGTCACACTAGCTCACCAGAAATGGATCCAAACCAAGAAGAAATCCCCAACTTACCTGCAAAGGAATTCAGGTGATTAGTATTAAGCTAATTAGGGAGGCACTAGAGAAAGGTGAAGCCCAAAGTAAGAAAATCAAAAGAATTGTACAATAAGTGAAGGGAGAAATATTCAATGAAATAAATAACATAAATAAAAAAACAATCAAAACTTCAGGAAACAACAGACGCACTTATAGAAATATAAAATGCTCTAGAAAGTCTCAGCAACAGAATCAAACAAGTAGAAGAAACAAACTCAGAGCTTGAAGACAAGGTCTTCAAATTAACCCAATCCAACAAAGGCAAAAAAGAACAAGAAAATGTGAACAAAGCCTCCAAGAAGTCTGGGATTATGTTAAACCACCAAACCTAAGAATAATCTGTGTTCATGAGGAAGAAGAAAATTGTAAAAGCTTGTAACATATTTTGGGGAATAATCAAGAAAAACTTCCCCAGCCTTGCTAGAAACCAAAATCTCCAAATACAAGAAGCACAAATAACACCTGGGAAATTCAGCACAAAAAGATCCTCGTCTAGGCACATTGTCATCAGGTTATCTAAAGTTAATAGGATCTAATTAGTTAATCTAATAATGAGAGAATCTTAAGAGCTGTGAGACAAAAGCACCAGGTAACCTATAAAGGAAAACCTATCATATTAACAGCAGATTTCTCAGCAGAAACCCTACAATCTAGAAGGGATTGGGGCCCTATCTTCAGCCTTCTCAAACAAAACAATTATCATCTAAGAATTTTGTATTCAGCAAAACTAAGCTTCATATAGGAAGGAAAGATTCAGTCTTTTTTCTGAAAACAAGTGCTGAGATAATTCACCACTACCAAGCCACCACTATAAGAACTGCTAAAAGGAGCTCTAAATCTTGAAACAAATTGTGGAAACACAACAAAACAGAACCTCTTTAAAGCATAAATTTCACAGGACCTATAAAACAAAAATACAATTGAAAAAACAAAAATCAAGGTTTATAGGCAACAAGTAGCATGATGAATGGAATGGTATCTCACATCTCAATACTAACATTGAAATATAAATGACCTAAATGCTCCACTTAAAAGTTACAGAATTTCAGAATGGATAAGAATTCACCAACCATCTTCTGCCTTCAAGAGACTTACCTAATGCACAAGGACTCACATAAACTTAAGGTAAAGGGGTAAAAAAAGACATTTCATGCAAAAAGACACCAAAAGAAGCAGGAATAACTATTCTTACCTCAGACAAAACAAACTTTAAAGCAACAGCAGTTAAGAAAGACAAAGAGGAACATTACATAATGATAAAAGGCTTTGTCCAAAAGGAAAATATTACAATCCTAAACATACATGCACCTAACACTGGAGCTCCCAAATTTACAAAACTATTACTAATAGGCCTAAGAAATGAGATAGACAGTAACACAATAATAGTGGGGGACTTCGATACTCCACTGACAGCATTAGACAGGTCATCAAGACAGAAGAAAGTCAACAAACAAATAATAGTTTTAAACTATATCCTGGAACAAACGGACTTAACAAATATATACAGAACATTCCATCCAACAACTGCAGACTATACATTCTATTCAATAGTTTATGAAACTTTCTCTAAGATTGACCATGTGATTGGCCACAAAATGAGCATCAATAAATTTAAGAAAATTGAAATTATACCAAGCACTCTCTCAGACCACAGTGGAATAAAATTGGAAATAAACTCTAAAAGGAACCTTCAAAATCATGCAAATACAATGGAAATTAAATAACCTGCTCCTGAATGAGCATTGGGTGAAAAATTAAATCAAGATGGAAATTTTCAAATTCTTCAAACTGAATGGCAATAGTGACACAATCTATCAAAACTTCTGGAATACAGGAAAGGTAGTGCTAAGAGGAAAGTTCACAGCCCCAAATGCCTACATTAAAAAGTCTGAAACAGCACAAACAGACATCTGAGGTCACACAGCAAGGAACTAGAAAAACAAGAACAAACTAAACCCAAACCCAGCAGAAGAAAGGAAATAACCAAGATCAGAGCAGAATTAAATGAAACTGAAACGAAAACAAAAACAAAAAAATACAAAAGATAAATGAAAAAAAAAATCTGGTTCTTTGAAAAGAAAAGAAAATTGATAGACCATTTGCAAGATTAACCAAGAAAAGAAGAGAGGAAAATCCAAATATGCTCAATTAGAAATTAAACAGGAGACATTACAACTGATACCACTGAAATACAAAAGATCATTCAAGGCTACTGTGAACACCTTTACATACATAAACTAGAAAACCTAAAAGAGATGGATATTTTCCTAGAAAGATACAACCCTCCTAGTTTAAATCAGGAAGATTTAGATACCCTGAACAGACAAATACAAGCAGTGAGATTGAAATGGTAATTTTAAAATTATCAACAACAAAAAAAGTTCAGGACCAGACAGATACACCACAGAATTCTACCAGACATTCCAAGAAGATACCAATCCTACTGACACTATTCCACAAGATAGAGAAAGAGGGAATTCTAACTAAATCATTCTATAAAGCCAGTGTCACCCTGATACCAAAACCAGGAAAAGACATAACCAAAAAAGACAACTACGGACCAATATCCCTGATGAACATAGATGCTAAAATCCTTAAAATACTAGCTAACTGAATCCAACAATATATCAAAAAGATAAACCACCATGATCAAGTGAGTTTCATACAAGGAATGCAGGGATATTTTAACATACACAAGTCAATAAATGTAATACACCACATAAACAGAATTAAAAACAAAAATCACATAATTATCTCAATAGAATTCATCCCTTTATGATTAAAACTCTTAGCAAAATCAGCATACAAAGTACATACTTCAGTGTAATAAAAGCTGCCTATGACACGATCATTAAAAAATGGGGAGACAACAGATGCTGGAGAGGATGTGGAGAAACAGGAACACTTTTACACTATTGGGAGTGTAAATTAGTTCAACCATTGTGGAAGACAGTGTGGCAATTCCTCAAGGACCTGGAAATAGAATTTCCATTTGACCCAGCAATTCCATTATTGGGTATATATCCAAAGGATTATAAATCGTTCTACTATAAGGACACATGCACACAAACGTTCATTGCAGCACTGTTCACAATAGCAAAGACCTGGAACCAACCCAAATGCCCATCGATAGACTGGACAGGGAAAATGTGGTACATATACACCATGGAATACTATGCAGCCCTAAGAAATGATGAGTTCATGTCCTTTGTAGGGACATGGATGAACCTGGAAACCATCATTCTCATCAAACTGACGCAAGAACAGAAAATCAAACACCACATGTTCTCACTCATAGGTGGGTGTTGAACAATGAGAACACATGGATACAGGGAGGGGAACATCACACACTGGGGTTTGTCAGGGGGAAATGGGGGATGGACAGCAGGGGGTGGGGAGTTGGGGAGAGAGAGCATGGGGAGAAATGCCAGATATAGGTGATGGGGAGGAAGGCAGCAAATCACACTGCCATGTGTGTACCTATACAACAATCTTGTATGTTCTTCACATGTACCCCCAAACCTAAAATGCAATAAAAAAAAAGCTGCCTATGACAAACCCATAGCCAACATAATGGGGAACTGTTGAAAGCATTTCCTCTGAGAACTGGAACAAGATTAGGATGCCCACTCTCACCACTTCTCTTCAACATAGTACTGGAAGTCCTACCCAGAGCAATCAAACAAGAAAAGACAATAAAGGGCAGTCAAATCAGTAAAGAGGAAGTCAAATCATCACTTGCTGATGATATAATTGTTTACCCAGAAAACCCTAAAGACTTCTCCAGAAAGCTCCTAGAACTGATAAAAGAATTTAGCAAAGTTTCCAGACACCAAATTAATGTGTACAAATCAGTAGCTCTTCTATACACCAAGAGCAACCAAGCTGAGAATCAAATCAAGAACTCAACCCCTTTTACAATAGCTGCAAAAAATAAATAAATAAATACTTAGGAATATACAAAATCAAGGAGGTGAAAGACCTCTACAAGAAAAACTACAAGACACTGCTGAAAGAAATCATAGCTGACACAAATAAATGGAAATACATCCCATGCTCATGGATGGGTAGAATCAATATTGTGAAAATGACAATACTTCCAGAGCAGTCTAGAAATTCAATGCAATTCCCATCAAAGTACCACCATCATTCTTCACAGAATTAGGGGGAAAAAAATCCTAAAGTTCATGTGGAACTAAAAAAAGAGCCTGCATAGCCAAAGCAAGACTAAAAGAACAAATCTGGAGGCATCAGATTACCTGATTTCAACCTATACATAAGGCCATAGTCACCAAAACAGCATGGTACTTGTATAAAGATAGGCAAATAGACCAATAGAACAGAATAGAGAACCCAGAAATAAACCCAAATACTTACAGCCAACTGATCTTTGACAAAGCAAACAAGAACATAAAGTTGGGAAAGGACACCCTTTTCAACAAATAGTGCTGGAATAATTGGCTAGCCACATGTAGGAGAATGAAACTGGATGCTCATCTCTCACCTTATACAAAAATAAACTCAAGATGGATTAAGGAGGACAGGCACGGTGGCTCATGCCTGTAATCCCAGCACTTTGTGAGGCTGAGGCAGGTGGGTCACTTGAGGTCAGGAGTTTGAGACCAGCCTGGTCAATATGGTGAAACCCTGTCTCTACTAAAAATTTAAAAAGTTAGCCAGGCATGGTGGTGGGTGCCTGTAATCCCAGCAAGTCGAGAGGCTGAGGCAGGAGAATCACTTGAACCTGGTAAGTGAAGGCTGCAGTGAGCCAAGAGGGCGCCATTGCACTCCAGCCCGAGCAACAAGGGAGAAACTCCATCTCAAAAAAGAAAAGATAGATCAAGGACTTAAATCTAAGACCTTAAACTGTAAAAATTCTGGAAGATAATAGCATTGGAAAAATCCTTCTAGACATTGGATTACACAAGGATTTCATGACCAAGAACCCAAAAGCAAATGCAATAAAAACAAAGATAAATAGCTAAGGCTTAATTCTAAAGAGCTTTTGCACGGCAAAAGGAACAGCCAGCAGAGTAAACAACCCAATTGGGAGAAAATCTTCACAATCTACACATCTGACAAAGGATTAATATCCAGAATCTGCAATGAACTCAAATCAGCAAGAAAAAAAAAAATCCCATCAAAAAGTGGGCTAAGCAGTTAGAATGGTGATCATTAAAAAGTCAGGAAACAACAGATGCTGGAGAGGATGTGGAGAAATAGGAATGCTTTTACACTGTTGGTGGAAATGTAAATTAATTCAACCATTGTGGAAAACAGTGTGGCGATTCCTCAAGTATCTAGAACTAGAAATACCATTCGGCCCAGCAATCCCATTACTGGGTATATACCCAAAGGATTATAAATCATTCTACCATAAAGACACATACACATGTATGTTTATTGCCGCACTGTTCACAATAACAAAAACTTGGAACCAACCCAATGCCCATCAGTGACAGACTGGATAAAGAAAATGTGGCACACATACATCATGCAATACTACACAACCATAAAAAAAGGATGAATTCATATCCTTTGCAGGGACATGGATGAAGCTGGAAACCATCATTCTCGGCAAACTAACACAACAACAGAAAACCAAATCCTGCATGTTCTCACTCATTAGTGAGAATTGAACACTGAGAACACATGGACACAGGAAGGGGAACATCACACGCTGGGGCCTGTTAGAGGGTGGGATGGGGAGGAATAGCATTAGGAGAAATACCTAATGTAAATGATGGTATCCAGCAAACCACCATGGCACATGTATATCTATGTAACAAACCTGCACATTCTGCACATGTACCCCACAACTTGAAGTATAATTTTAAAAAAATACATGTATGTATATAACCCAAAATAAAAGTGTTTGATGTTTGGGGAAAAAAGTGGGCTAAGGACATAAATAGATAATTCTCAAAAGAAGATAGACAAATGGCCAAGAAACATATGAAAAAATGTTCAACCTCACTAATGATCAGAAAAATGCAAATCAAAACCACAATGGGATACCACCTTACTCCTGCAAGAATGGCCATAATCAAAAAATAGTAAATGTATGAGGGGATGCGGTGAACAGGGAACACTTCCTCACTGCTGGTGGGAATGTAAACTAGTACAACCACTATGAAAAACAGTGTGGAGATTCCTTAAATAACTAGAAGTAGAACTACCATTTGATCCGGCAATCCCACTACTGGGTTATCTACCCAGAGGAAAAGAAGTTATTATAAAAAAAAAAAAAAGACTTGCACACAGATGTTTATAGCAGCACAATTCCCAATTGCAAAGACATGGAACCAACCCAAATACCCATCAATCAACGAGTGGATAAAGAAACTGTGGTGTATATACATGATGGAATACTACTCAGCCATAAAAAGAAATGAATTAATGGCATTCGCAACCTGGATGAGATTGGAGATTATTATTCTAAGTGAAGTAACTTAGGAATGGAAAACCAAATATCATATGTTCTTACTCATAAGTGAGAACTAAGCTATGAGGATGCAAAGGAATAAGAATGACACAGTGGGCTTTGGGGACTCAGGGGGAAAGGGTGGGAAGAGGGTGAGGGATAAAAAACTACAAATATGGTGCAGTGTATACTGTTCGGGTAATGAGTGTACCAAAATCTCACAAATCACCACTAAAGAATATACTCATATAACCAAACACCAAATGTCCCCCAATAACCCATGGAAATAAAAAACAATTTAAGTATATTCACCAATATTAAGAGAACCCTGATAGATAGTTTCATTTTCTTGTAGAGAGCCTCTGTTTATTATATAGATTGACAGGGATATAGCCCAAAGGACATGCTGCTTAATAACTTAAATGTTCTTCGCTCTAATTCCATGCTATTACAGGGACAAAAAGGGAGTGATCTTGTTCTTCCCTATCATAAGGGTCACAGCTGACACCCCTATAACAAAAGACAGGTTAGCATGAGAAAAGCATAACAGATTTGTTAACATTAATAAGCACAGGAGCCATTAAAAAAAAAAAAAGAAAACTAAAAGAAGGATCAGATGGTTGACACTAAATACCTTCTTTATTGGGAAGAGGGTAGTAGGGGTGCTGTAAATGGAACCAAAGGCCAGATAACGGTTTGTAAATTATTTCCTTTGGAATTTGAATGCACCAGAGAGGGAGACATTCTCTTGTGAAAAAGTCCTTCCAGATGTGATTACATTCCTCTGTTTTCTGTTCTGGTATAGAAAATGAGATTAAAGGGAGAGGATGGACGGCAATGGTGTTCTCTCTGGCGGATCCAGTCTTAAGGTAGATAAGAGATATCAGAGTAAAGTCTCTTCCAGCATCTGCTGACCTTCAGTGAACTTCAATTTAAAATGATCAACATGGGAGGCCAAGGCAAGTGGATTATTTGAGGTCAGGAGTTCAAGACCAGTCTGGCCAACATGGTGAAACTCTGTCTCCACTAAAAGTTACAAAACTTAGCTGGGTGGTAGTGGTGGGTACCTGTAATCCCAGGTACTCAGGAGGGTGAGGCAGGAGAATTTCTTGAGCCTGGGAGGTAGAGGTTGCGGTGAGCCAAGATCGTGCCGTTGTACTCCAGTCTGCGTGACAGAGTGAGACCCTGTCTCATAAATAAATAAATAAACATACCAACGTTCCATATTTGAGAGTAAAATTTCCTGGGGCTCCTTCACTATCAAACAACCCTTGGATGTGTAATTTGGACCCCTGGATGAATGCTTCCCCCTCAGTGCTGATTGAGAGTCAGGAACAGGAGTTAGAGGTTGCCTGTACTCCCATGATTGCAACCTTCTAACTCATCCAGATGCACCTTATCTCTGGTGCACCTCTGGATTCAGGCTCATTTCATACTTGAAAAATAGACATAGCCCTGGCCAAATTTAAGGAGCCTGACTTGAAGAACACTCCAGGTTGGTATAGTTCAAGCACCCATTGACAAAAAGCGTCAAACTCTATAAAATATTTGAAAAGATTTATTCTGAGCCAATATGAGTGACCAACATGAGGAGATCCTGAGGAAATGTGCCCAAAGTGGTTGGGCCACAACTTGGTTTTATACATTTTAGGGAGACATAGGATATCAACCTACACATGTAGAATATACATTGGTTCAGTCTGGAAAGTTGAGACAACTGAGAGCAGGGGCTTCCAGGTCATTGGAAGATTCAAAGATTTTCTGATTGACAATTGTTTGAAAGAGTTACGTTATTGTCTAAAGACTTAGAAAGGAATGTCTGGGATAAGACAACAAGTGGTAGAAAGCAAGGTTTTTCTCATGCTGGTGAAGCCTCCAGGTAGCAGGCTTTAGAAAGAATAGATTGTAAATGTTTCTGATCAGACTTAAAGAGTATGTTCTCTCAGTAATAGTAATTCCAAAAGGGAAGAGGGCATAATGAGGCATGTCTGAGTTCCCCTTCTCATCATGGCCTGGACCAGTTTTTCAGGTTAATTTTGGAATGCCCTTTGCCAAGAGGATGGGTCCATTCAGATGGATGGGGGTCTTAGAATTTATTTTTGGTTTACATACCCATTGTGACATACAGATTGGATAGTGTCCTGATCTTTGCCTTGGTGTTGCATCCTCTTGCTGCTGCTCCCACTCTAACTCTGAATCCCCTGCCCTCAGCAGTAGGTTGGGCTTTGGGAGTCTTCCCCAGTGGCCCAGATCAGGAGAGATAGTCAGAAATTCAACAACTGGAGACTCTCCAAGATGGCTGAATAGACACAACTCCCTCTGGCACACAACACCCAGTGAGAGAGACACAGAAATCCAGAGATCTCCTAGCTCCAACCAAGGTACCAGGTGCATTTCAATGGGTCTGGTCCAACAGTGAGCAAAGCCCAGGCAGGGCAGACCGAGGTAGGGAGGTGTGCTGCTTCACCCAGAAAGTGCATCTGACCAGTGAGTCAGAGGCTCCCCCTCTGGCACTCTGGTCCAAATACAGCACTCCCCCCAAAGCCTCAGCAATACACAGAACAGGGGATCTTTGCCAGTCAACCGCTGGGAATTACAAGCACAGAGTTGACTAATAATCCACGACGGTGTCCTGGATTGGCACACAGACCTAAACAGATGCATAAGCCCAAAAGCTGGCTGGGAGAGCCTGTGGACAGAGCTATCACCCCCTCCCCCTGCCCGGAGAGAGAGGGAGCTGTAAGCAGGAGGACAGATGGAGCAGCTGGGTGGGCCCCTAACCCATAACCAGAGAGAGAGGAAGCTGAAAGGGGGAGACAGCCAGGTGCAGCTAGGCAGGTCCCTACCCTCCCTCACAAACCCCAGAGGGCTGAAGCTCTGATTCTAGCTGGTTGTGCAGCCAGTGCCACAGTCTGAGCTGAACCCTGAATGACCTAGCCTAGTGGAGGAAGGACACAACCCACCATTAGAGGGGTGAGACTGAGCTATGTGTTTTAACAAAAAACACAGGAAGCCTACATAGCAACGGGACTGCATTCTTGACCACCCAGCAGTGCCACCAGGTCAGCAGAAGAGGTGGGCCTAAACCCCCAGTGTAAACAAAAAAAGACACAGGAAGCTTTTCTAGTAATCTGAAGGAGTCCCTAGAAACCCAGTAACATCTCGACAGGCAGACAAGCAACCTCATCAAGCAGTTCCCTGAGACCACAGCCAGGTAAATTCACAAAGATGGGAAAAAACCAGCTCAAAAAAGATGAAACCATCAAAGACCAGAACACCTCTTCTCCTTCAAGGGATCACAACTCGTCAACAACACAGGAACATGACATCACCAAGAAAGAGTGCAACAAGTTGACAGAAACAGGCTTGAGAAGGTGGATAATAACAAACTTTTCTGAGCTAAAGGAACACATTCTAACTCAATACAAAGAAACCAAAAACTTTGAAAAAAGGTTAAACAAAATGCTAACTAATACTCTGGTTTCTCTTCAGATCGCATAAATCTTTCGCCTTTTACAAAATGCTAACTAGAATAACCAGCTTAGAGAAGAACATAAACGACTTGATGGAGTTGAAAAACACAGCACAAGAACTAAGTGAAGCAAACACAAGTTTTAATAGCCAAATTGATCAAGCAGAAGAAAGGATATCAGAGATTGAAGATCAACTCAATGAAATAAAAAGAGAAGGAAAGGCAAGAGAAAAAAAGAGTGAAAAGAACAAAATCTCCAAGAAATATGGGATTATGTGAAAGGACCTAATCTATGCTTGATCAGTGTACCTGAATATGATGGGGAGAATGAATCCAAGCTGGAAAATACACTCCAGGATATTATCCAGGAGAACTTCCCAAGCCTAGCAAGGCAGTCCAACATTCAAATTCAAGAAATACAGAGAACTCCACAAAGATATTCCTCAAGAAGAGCAACCCCAAGGCACATAATCATCAGATTCACCAGGGTTGAAATGAAGTAAAAAATGCTAAGGGCAGCCAGAGAGAAAGGTCAGGTCACCCACAGAGGGAAGCCAATCAGACTCACAGCGGATCTCTCTACAGAAACCCTACAAGCCACAAGAGAGTGGGGGCCAATATTCAACATCCTTAAAGAAAAGAACTTTCAACCCAGAATTTCATATTCAGCCAAACTAAGCTTCATAAGTGAAGGAGAAATAAAATCCTTTATGGACAAGCAGTTATTGAGAGATTTTGTCACCACCAGACCTGCCCTACAAGAGTTCCTGAAAGAAACACTAAGCGTGGAAAGGAACAAGAACAAGTCACTACAAAAGCAAACCAGTTGGCAAAGACCAAAACTGCAATGAAGAAAATGAGTCAACTAATGGGAAAGAAAACCAGCCAGTAACAAAATGGCAGGATCAAATTCACACATAACAATATTAACATTGAATATAAACAGCCTAAACGCCCCAATCAAAAGACACAGACTGACAAACTGGATAAAAAGTCAAGACCCATCGGTGTGCTGTATTCAGGAAAGCCACCTCACATACAAAGACACACATAGACTCAAAATAAAGGGATGGAAGAAGATTTACCAAGCAAATGGAGTGCAAAAAAAATCAGGGGTTGCAATTCTAATCTCTGATAAAATGGACTTCAAACCAATAAAGATCAAAAGAGACAAAGAAGGACACCACATAATGGTAAAAGGATCAATCCAACAAGAAGAGCTAACTATTATATATATATATGCACCCATAACAGGAGCACCCAGACACATAAAGCAAGTTCTTAATGAACTAAAAGGAGATTTAGACTCCCACACAATAATAGTGGGAGAGTTCAACCCTCCACTGTCAATATTAGACAGATCAATGAGACAGAAAATTAACAAGGACATCCAGGACTTGAATGCAGAGCTGGACCAAGCGGACCTAATAGACATATACAGAACACTCCACCCCAATCCACAGAATATACATTTTTCTCAGCACCACATTGCACTTACTCTAAAATTGACCACATCATTGGAAGCAAATAACTCCTCAGCAAATGCAAAATAATGGAAATCATAATGAACAATCTATCAGACCACAGTGCAATCAGACTAGAACTCAGGATTAAGAAACACACTCAAACCCCCACAACCACTTGGAAACTGAACAACTTGCTTCTGAGTGTCAACTGGATAAACGATGAAATGAAGGCAGAAATAAAGATGTTCTTTGAAATCAGTCAAAATGAAGACACAACTTACCAGAACCTCTGGGATACCTTTAAAGCAGTGTTGAGAGGGAAATTCATAGCAATAAATGCCCACATGAGAAACAAGGAAAGATCTTAAATTGACACCCTATCATCAAAATTGAAAGAGCTAGAGGAGGAAGATAAAAAAAAAAAGACTCAAAAGCTAGCAGGAGACAAGAAATAACTAAGATCAGAGAAGAACTGAAGGGGACAGAGACACAACCCTTCAAAAAATCAATAAATCCAGGAGCTGGTTTTTTGAAAAGATCAACAAAATGGACTGCTAGCCAGACTAATAAAAAAGAAAAGAGAGAAGAATCAAGTAGATCCAATAAAAAAAGATAAAGGGGACATCACCACTGATCCCACAGAAATACAAACTACCATCAGAGATTACTACAAACAGCTCTATGCACATAAACCAGTAAACCACGAAGAAATGGATAAATTCCTGGACACTTGTACTCTACCAAGACTAAACCAGAAGGAAGTTGAAAAACTGAATAGACCAATAACAAGGGCTGAAGTAGAAGCAGCAATCAATAGCCTACCAACCAAAAAAAGCCCAGGTCCAGAGAGGTTGACAGCCGAATTCTACCAGACGTACAAAGAGGAGCTGGTTCCATTTCTTCTGAAACTGTATCAAACACACAAAAGGAGGAAACATTCCCTAACTCATTTTATGAGACCAACATCATCCTGATACCAAAGCCAGGCAGGTACTCAACTGAAAAAGAAAACTTCAGACCAATATCCATGATGAACATTGACGCAAAAATCTTCAATAAAATAGGGGCAAACCAACTTCAACAGCACATCAAAAAGCTTATCCATCACAATCAAGTAGGTTTCATCCCGGGGACACAAGGCTCATTCAACATATGCAAATCCATAAATGTAACCCATCACATAAACGGAACCAAAGACAAAAACCACATGATAGATGCAGAGAAGGTCTTTGACAAAATTCAACAGCCCTTCATGTTAAAAATTCTCAATAAACTAGGTATCGACGGAACATATCATAAGATGATAAAAGCCATTTATGACAAACCTACAGCCAATATCATACTGAATGGGCAAAAGCTGGAAGAATTCCCTTTGAAATCAGGCACTAGACAAGGATGCCCTCTTTCACCACTCCTATTCAATATAGTATTGGAAGTTCTAGCCAGAGCAATCAGGCAAGAAAAAGAAATAAAGCGTATTCAATTAGGAAAGGAGGAAGTCAAACTGTCTCTATTTGCAGATGACATGATTGTATATCTAGAAGATCCCATCATCTCAGCCCAAAATCGTCTCAAACTGATAAGCAACTTCAGCAAATTCTCAGGATACAAAATCAACGTGCAGAAATCACAAGCATTCTTATATACCAATAACAGACAAACAGAGAGCCAAATCAAGAGTGAACTCTCATTCACAATTGCTACAAAGAGAATAAAATACCTAGTAATACAACTAACAATGGTTGTAAAAGACCTGCTCAAGGAGAACTACAAACCACTGCTCAACAAAATAAGAGAGGGCACAAACAGATGGAAAAACATTCCATGCTCATGGTTAGGAAGAATTAATATCATGAAAATGGCCATACTGCCCAAAGTAATTTACAGATTCTATACTATCCCCATCAAGCTACCAATGACCTTCTTCACAGAACTGGAAAAATCCATTTTAAACTTCATATGAAATCACAAGAGAGCCTGCATACCCAAGACAATCGTAAGCAAAAAGAACAAAGCCAGAGGCATCACACTGCCAGACTTCAAACTATACTACAAGACTACAGTAATCAAAACAGCATGGTACTGGTACCAAAACAGAGACATAGACCAATGGAACAGAACAGAGTCCCCAGAAGCAACACCACACATCTACAACCATCTGATCTTTGACAAGCCTGACAAAAACAAGCAATGGGGGAAGAACTCCATGTTTAATAAATGGTATTGCAAAAACTGGCCAGCAATGTACAGAAAGCAGAAACTGGACCCCTACCTGTCACCTTACACTAAAATTAACTCCAGATGGATTAAAGATTTAAACATAAAACCTAACACCATAAAAACACTAGAAGAAAATGTAGGCAAAACCATCCAGGACATAGGCATAGGCAAGGACTTCATGACTAAAACACCAAAAG
>CAUYQU010036431.1:0-35287 GCA_963574635.1 Cheracebus regulus
CCCCCGATCCCCCGGGCGCGCCCGCGCAGCTGCCCTTCGTGCTGCTCAACTACCACCGCGTGCTGGCCCGGCGCGGGCCGCTGGGGGGCGCCGCACCCGCCGCCTCCGGCCTGCCCTGCGCCCCCGGCGGCCCCGAGGAGGCGACCCACGCGCTGCGGCCCCGGCACCCGAGCTCCGCCGCCGCCTCCCCGCCCGGGGCGCCGCTGCCGCACTACCTGGGCGCCTCGGTCATCATCACCAACGGGAGGTGACCCGCCGGCCGCCCGCGCCAGGAGCCTGGGCCCTGCCTCCGGGGGCTGCGGCGCCACCGAGCCCGGCAGACGCGCGCCACCTACATTAATTTATGCAGAGACAGCTATTTGAATAGGACCCGCAGCCGACTTGCGGATTTCCACCGCGGAGGCCGCGCACGCGGGTGCCGAGGACCGAGGCGCGCCCGGCAGGTGACCGCCTGCCTGTGTCCTGCGAGGGCCGGTGCGACCCAGTTGCTAGGGGCTTGGTTTCCTCACCTTGAAATCGGGCTTCACGCATCTGGCCTTGTCCCCGACGTTCCAAGAAAGTCCCGCTGGGAGATTGAAGCGGTTTCACTCCGCAAATATCCTCCACTTTCAGGAGGGAAACCCACCCTGCCACAGTCCGCTCTTCCACGTGGATGGCAGATCTGGGAGGGGACACCTGTGTCCCGAGCCCTTTTAGATGCTTAGGTGAAGGCAGAAGTGATGATTGTAAGTCCCATGAATACACAACTCCACTGTCTTTAAAAGTCATTCAAGAGTCTCATTATTGTTTTCAGTTAACCCTTTCTTCACTACAAAAACCAAGAAGCCAAGACTGAGGGGGTGATCATGCAATTCCATTTTGTGTGTCTGTGAACATGGGTGTGCTTCACAAGCACATGAACAAGCTCTTACCTCCCCCTAACCCCTGTGAACTCTTGATAACACCAAGAAGAGCATCTTCAGAATATATTGAATAGGCATTAAATGCAAAAATATATATGTAGCCAGAGAGTTTATGAGAAAGACCCTGTCCAGCTTCTTATTGTGGCAAAATCCCTCTGGCCCACACAGATCTGTAATTCACTAGGCTTGTGTTTGCTACAAATAGTGCTAATAAAGTTAAATTGCATGTGCAATACGGAACACTGTCCATGGGTCCTGCACCTCGTGGAGGAAAAACGTGTGACGGGGCTGTCATGAAACGATGCAGACATTTGAAGCATTTCTACAAAGTGAGAAAACTTCATAAGAACATGTCACGTGTACAACAGGTAAACAAACAGAAATCCCTTCATAACGCACCGGCAGTGTTTAAAAAATAAGCCTCCATTCATTTTTATTTTTTGTGGGTTTTGCTTAAAGATCTCAACATTGAAAAATTCCCTCATGGCTCCGAACGGCACCCATGCATTGAACCACCATCGTTCCGTTTTCTGCACACTATAAACATTGCATCATTTTGCTGCTTTATCAACATGGTTTATTTCAGGAAACTTTTTCCACCTTTCTGAATGGAAAGAGGTTTTCACAAATGTTTTTAACTCGTCATTCTAGAATTAAAGGGCACCTACACCGACTGCTCTCAAAATGTGAACTGGTTTTTTGCCAACCCTGTGTCACTTAGTGAGGACCTGACTCAGTTCCTACAGGGTATCTGTCAGTGGGCATCATGGTACGAGTTACAATTTGCAAATTTAGGACTGTGGGTCATGCAGCGAAGGGGCTGCATGGTGGGAAGGCATGCACCCACCTCTCCACGTACTCAGCTATACCTCATTCACAGCTCCTCGTGAGTGTGTGCCCATGAAATAAGCCGAGGGTATTGTTGTTTTTTATGTTCATGAGTCTTGTAATTAAACCGTGATTCCTGAAAGGGGTAGGTTTGATTACTAGGAGATACCACCGACATTTTCCAATAAAGTACCGCAAAATGCCTTTGTGTCTACCTTGTTATTAACTTCTGGAGCTGTATTTAGTAAAAATAAATCAAGGCTATCGGAGCAGTTCAGTAAGAAAGGTTACTGCTGAGAAAATAAGACCCTATTACAGATTTACAAGTGACAATGTAGACAGGCATAACAGATTGTATATGTACTGGAAAAAGAAAATGTGTACTAATGAAATGTCCTTGTCTAAACACACATCACCGTTTTCATAACCTAGAACATGAAGGAAGATTCTTCCACAAGCTGGCTTCAGGACGGCCAGGGCTCAGTGCAAAGTTAACAGCGCTGTTACTATGGCAACCTAATATTGTTACCCCCATCTTTAAGAGTCTGCACATTTAAGCTGGGGATAGCGTTTCTTGACTTCTGTGAAGCTCTGGCAGGGGAAGAGGAAGCATTTTTAATACACATGCCTCTCTTTTACAAAAAGGAAAAAAAAAATCGCCATGAGCCCTAACATGTACCATGTTGACAAAAACGCCAGATCAAATGGATTTGAGAAATAAGCCCAATTCAAGGCTGGCTCAGCTCTCCACTGGGCCTCCCAGGGAAAGGAATTCCTTTATGTTCTTGGAAGCCCTTTTCTAGAAAAGCCATTCCATTCATACCTTTGTAGAGCAGTGGGCTGGGTGTGGAGGGCAGCGGAGGGTATCTGTAAGAGCCTGTATTTTCCGCCTCCCTCACCCCCACCCCTTTTATCCTTTTAAAAGTCCTATCAGCCCTGCCTTCAGCCCTTCCGCCCTAAGCCCTAAGAGTGGGGGAGGTTTAATATGGCCAATGGATCTTGTATAAAGTATATCTAAGTTTTAATTTACCCCAGCTATAAGATGGGTAAGGTAGACTGGGGGGCTGCTACAGATAGAATGGGATATGAAGAACATTTGCAAATAAATGCCCTAAAAATCACAGTAGCTTGGAATTTTAGTGAATCACAGCCCTTGTGTTACCTAGAATGCATTATTCAAGCTGTTCCTAAACTTAAGTATGACATATAAGGTTAAAATCTTGGGGGAAAACACTGTTCAGATGAAAAGTCAAGCAGTTTCCACAAAACAATAAGAAAAACCCTAAAAACAATCTAGAAGTTGTTACATTAAATTTATCTCTCACCTCAGTGAAAAGGGTTTTTGCTTTTGGGTTTTGTTAACGTTCATTCTTTGGAGTAATAATATTTCTCTTGTGTACAGCGCTGAATACATTTATCAATAATATGTCAAAAAAAAGCCATCTGGCTTCTTAATACTTGGAAATACATAAATATTCCTTACTATGTAAAACACGTTATTTATTTTGTAAAAATGTTTAAATATGAATAAAAATACAGTAACCCAAAGTAGTTGCCTACTTTTAAAAATGAAACTTGTAAAAAGGAGCGTGAGCCCAAACCACATAGAAAGTCTTAGTTTATTTTGGTAGACTTACTTTTTATAGGCATTGGTTTAAAGTGATTCTTTTCAGAGACATTCTTTGAAAAGTTAAAACTGCAGAGGCTTCCACTTTCTTTTATTTCAAATATGCATAGTGGTTAACGAGGAATAAGGATTCTCCCATGTTCTGCCGGTTAAGAGCAAACAGATCTGGAGAATGGAAGCCCATCCTGCCTCCCTTTTACAACTGAAGCTTGGGGTGAGGCTGGCTCCTCTCTGTGTTCCCAGACTCCAGGGCAAGAGGCGAGCATGCTGTACATGCTGTGGCCTGGGGACCCCCGGAGGCTGCGCTCTGCTGCCCATGCTCCCCGTGGGCCTGTGCACCACACTCCAGTCAGCCACTTGCTCTCACATCAGATGACGTCAGCCTGCGGCAGTGAAACTCAACCGTGATTTTACTTCGAACACAAATCCTCCTTCCACCACTCCCTGGCAGACTTCCCAGTGCCAAAGGGCACTGCTGGGGTGGGGGTGGGGACAGGAAGCCCAGTGACTGCTGTGTTCTATTTTAGGGGGCCCTTCCCCAAGAGTCCCCCTGAAATCTGTTACCAGCCTGGAAAGGAGGATATCTTGCTTTTACAAAACACGATCAATACTCAGTGCACAGCTTCTAAAGCCAGGGATAATCCAGTGTTCTAAAAGCACACGCCGATCCTGAGTTTGGTGACCACATTTTAAAGATCACGAGGAAAATGCCAAGTTTCCATTAACACTTTAAAGCTCCTTGAGATCCCAGTGGCAGGGTGCATACTACACGGCTCAAATCGGAGAGAGTGGTATAGTAGGTAGACAGTTGCCCTGACACTAGCAGCTATCGGGAAAATGCCTTTATTCAGCTAATTCTATAGGAAGCAGAGCTGCGAGAGTCTTTGGTTCATGTGAGGCAAAGTCAGGTTTATGGAAAATGCGGCCTCTGCTTGAAGGCTGCTTCATCTCCCTCAAGACAACTGGGTCTCCTGCGAGTGAGCGCAGCCTGTCAGAAAGCAGAGGCACAGCTGGATGCTCGGAACATCTCCGCATCCTTTGACAAGGCCACACTTCATTAGTTTTAATTTGCAGAAAGGAAATTAAGTGATAACATTTTGTTCCCCAAAGCAGAATGGCCAGAGTAGGACTTCAGTTTAAAACAAAACATAGCATGTTTTTCATTAAATAACCCCCAAAGAAATTCAAAAAGTGATGATGGCAGCTCTGAGAGAGGGCTGGCCTTCTATTACAGAGTCTGAGAAATGAAACTTGCGTCGTTAGCCTCGAGATCTTTGCCTTGGATGATATTTTGCAGATGCCCTCTCAAGAGTGAGTCCCATTTTGTAATTTGGTGGTGGTGTAGACTTTTATTTAAGCTTCAAACTAATTTTGAAAGAAGACTTGGGCATTTGGAGAAGAGTGGTTTTTCTTTTTATTTTTTTTTATTTTTGAGAAAAATAATTCTAATTTAAGCCTTATTTCCAAAAATTACTTTTGAAGTTCTTTTAATGTTTCATTTCCAAAAAATATGTATTGGGTATTTTTCCTTCCTATGGGGGTATCCTGTGCCTGGCTAAAGGTAGACAGATTTTATACTAAAAACTGCAAGTTTCTGGCATTAGCCCGACTGGGTAAGACCTGGATGAAGATGCTGCTAGTTTACAGTGGAAGACCTCTGTTCAAAGCTGGAAGCGCCATCAAACTTTCTTTCCACTAATTTCAGCTGGGACTGGCAGGAAGAGAGAAAGCTGGACAAAAACTGGCCTTTTAAAGCTGAAAGGTAATGGGGATGATTCACAAGTTCAAGAGATAGGAGCGCCATGGAAAAGGCCTGGCGTCCATCTGGGAATAGCGAATGCGTAGCAAAACGCTTCCTTTCTTTTGTTCTTTCATGAGGCTTGTAGCACGTCAGATTTTCAATGATTTCTTTTAAAGCTGTGTGCACACAGGCACGCAGACACATAAGCGGGCACTCACGCACACAGCCTCCCTCTGAACTAATGGTGTTTAGTATCAATAACATTTTCTTCCTTGGTAATATGAGGTAAAGGTTGGGGGGGCGCGAAAAAAACTATGACTTATGAGTAAAATGTCACGTCTTCTATATTCTTGAGCCGCACAGTCTTGCAGGAAGGCTCCATATTTCAGAGGGAATCTGAAACTAGCTTTAAAGCTCAAGTCCTCCCGTGTATGTGGCATGAGTGTGCCTTCATCTCCAGCTGCTGGAGCCAAGTCACCCACCTCCCATCCAAGCGATGCTTCATCAGACATTTAAGGATTCTGAACTTGATTCCGCCTCTTCACAGTATGTAGCAATTCAAACCTACTTAAGAAAGCAAGTCCCTAAGTAAGGACATTTAAACTTCCTTAGGAAAGGAGGGCTCACTGAATAATGTCAAAGCAATTAACTGATTTCCTCTACAAGGTCATTGCAACGACACCAGTTGGCTGTATCTCTACGGGCGTTTGGATTTCGCTGTGGGACCACACCACAGGTGGTGAGCAGCTCTGGGACGTCTACCCTCTCTTTTCTTCATTAACAAAAACGTGGAACAATGACCTAGTGCCAAAGCATGTTCTTAGTGTGAAATACCTCCCACGATGCTCAGAAACAGGACACGGTACTTCTAACTCGACACTGGCCGGGGCTTGAGGGCATATCTTGGTTTGTTTTTTCATAGTCTAGGGGTAAATGTCTCTGCTACTGGGAAAATATCTGAATCCTCCCATTGCTGTTTCTTTTTTTTTTTTTCTGAGACGGATTTTCCCTCTTGTTGTCCAGGCTGGAGTGCAATGGCATGATCTCGGCTCACTGCAACCTCCGCCTCCCAGGTTCAAGCAATTCTCAGTCTCAGCCTCCCGAGTAGCTGGGATTACAGGCATGTACCACCATGCCCAGCTAACTTTATATTTTTAGTAGAGACGGGTTTCTCCACATTGGTTAGGCTGGTCTTGAACTCCTGACCTCAGGTGATCCGCCTACATCGGCCTTTCAAAGTGCTGGGATTACAGGCACGAGCCACCACACCCAGCCTTCTACTGCCATTTCCATGTAAAAACTCCACCCGACAATAAACATAAGTCGAAGTCCCAGAAGGAAGAGTGACTTTCCACCTGTGCCAGGGCATTCCCTAATCTAAATCTTCTACTTGTCAACGGTCTATCCCAAATTCTCCTCAAACACCAAAGGAAACGACAACAAAACAAACCTAAAAAACAGAAACACAGAATTTCCAGATGTGTGGGTGTAGCCAGGCGGCCGCGATGAAAGCGGAATGCTCACTGTAGTGGTTCTGCACAGGGCTCGGACCCCAGGCAGCCCAGTGGCATCCCCGCCTGCTGCCCAGGCGCCAGGCCGGGTGAGTGAGGAGGACAGGCCCAGGCCCATCTCAGGGACACCAGCACTACCGCCGTCTGGGGCGGATGAGGTTTCTCAGCATGTCGAAGGAGTTGCCGTCCGGGTGCACAGTCACAACCTCGCTGCCCTCCTGGTGAACCTGGAGGAAGCCAGAATCATCCAGGCCGACGATGGACGCCTTTGGTCCCTCCGGGTCGCCCAGACGGACTTGTTGACCACTGAAAAGGAGGAAGGACAAGGAGCTGAATAATAATCCATGGTGAGAGGGCTGGGTGCCGGGGAGGGGGCTGAGGCTCGCTGAGGGGAAGAGGCGGCCCGGGCTGAGCGCTGACTTCTTTCCAACCAGGTGAATGTTTCCACAGCTGCTAAAATAACCAGCAGGGCGCAAGTTCAACAAGGAGTGGAAAGTTCTGCACGCAGCGTCACTCCTCCTAATTCTGGTCATCTGCGGTCATGGTTCGAACCGCCTCTTCACCTCCAGCGCTTTTAAGAAACACTGTGCTACTCTAGGTCACTTGGCTGAGGTGGAGGAAAAGAGGCTGAGTTGGCAAACAATGTTTTATCTTATAAAACAAGAGCTGGGTCACGTCAACCACAAGTGAAACTCATCTTGATCCTACTTCTTTTGAATATTTTCCAAATGTACTTAAGTCATGTCCTTAACAGCTTTCGAAGCATAGAATGTTCCCCTGAAGTTTTTATTTTGAAGAATTTCAAATCTACAGAGCTGAAAGAATAGTACAATAAACCTCATATTCTCTTCCATTCTCACACCAAATGAAAATATTTTCCGTATTTGCTTTCTCTGTTCACACATAGACACATTTTTTTTTTCTGCATCATATAAAAATACGTTGCAGCTGGGTGTGGTGGCTCATGCTTGTAATCCTAGCACTTTGGGAAGCCAAGGTGGGAAGATTGTTTGAGGCCAGGAGTTCGAGATCAGCCTGGGCAATATAGTAAGACCCTGCCTCTAAAAAAAAAAAATAATAATAATAATAATAATTAATTAGCGGGGTGTGTGGCTCACTCTTGTTGTCCCGGCTACTTGGGAGGCTAAGGCAGGGGGATCAGCTGAGCCCAGGAGGTCAAGGTTTCGGTAGTGAGCTATGATGGCACCATCGCACTCCAGCCTGGGTGACACAGCAAGACCCTCTCTTAAAAAAAAAAGAAAAGAAAAGAATATAAATAGAAAACAAATGGAAATAAAAAGTTTCTGAAAAGCTGCAGGCATGATGGCACTTCCTGCTTAAATATTTTAGTATGAATCTCCTGAGAACAAGAACCTCCTATAAAATTACAACAGCACTAACTATGACCGCTCAGGAAACTCGGTCTGGATACAATAGCCTTATCTACCATGTGGTCCATGCTCGTGTCGTTCCCACTGTGCCCTCCATGTCCTTCGTGGCTATCTCCCTCCATCCAGGATCTCTGGATCACACACTTCACATTTACATGTCATGCCTCTTTAGTCTTCTCTTATCCCAAACAATTCTCCCACTTTTTTTGGTCCAATTGCTTGTGTGAGGACACTGACATGTTTGCAGGACACAGGCCTGCTGTCGTAACGTCAGTGTGTGGTCCCCAGACTTCAGCTGCATGAGAATGTCCTGGAGCATGTGTAATGACACAGGGTGCTGGCCCAGCCCCGGAGTTTCTGATGTTGAGGCTGAGGCCTGCCTGGGGATCTCACTTTGAGAACCTCTGTTACCTAGAAGGTTCGACAGTTTAGATGTGTCAGATCATTTCCTCACAATTAGAACCAGATTAAGCCAATGTTAAACTCTCTCACGGTTTTGGCTCTTTCCACTGCATCCCACCAGGAGGCATAAGATGACAGTTTGCTCTGTTACTGGCAATGCTAACTTGGTCAAGATGGTGTCCATGCGGTTTCTCCAGCAGAGGCACAGAAGATAATCATCTGGACCACGGCTCAGCCCCTCATTGTAAGACACTGAACTCCTGATACTAAGGTACTAATGATGGAGTTGAAAAGAATAAAGAAGAGCCAGCACTGACCTGTGGACCCAGTATCTGTAATAAAGGGGAAGGACGCTGTTGGGCCCTTTGTCCTGAAATGCATCGATCAGTTTCTCCAGCACAGTCAAGACTCTGGCGATGAGATAATCGGCTCTTAAGGGCTTCAGCGCTGCCTTGTGTTGCTTATTGTATTCCGTGATGAGGTCGTTGATGCAGATGGTAGGGTTACTGTTCGACACGTTAAATCCACAGCCTGGACAAAAACAAACAATTGAATAGCTCAGCCTGCTGATGGCACCACACGTTCCTCTCTGCCACCTGGAAAAAGTGACAGTCCTGTCAACTTCCTGCCTCCTTGTCCTCATTTCAGATTTTCTGTCTCTAGCCACCTGAAGAGTCACTTCTATCTTTTTGTCCATCTTCCTTTTGGTCCTTCTTTTATTATTCTTGTTCAAGCTAAAATCATCTTAATCTTACTGCAGATAAGAAGTTGGGAAAAAAGAAAGCCACATTTGATTCTGTTTAATTCAATAGAAACTATTAAATATGGGACAAAATGTACGAGTGTTGCCTCTGGAATAAGTGGTCTACCAAGCATTGTAGCTCTGCGCTAAGCCCAATCTAGAAGAAAACCTCTTCTTTCTTCTCCTACATGAATAACAGATCACATGGTTGAAAACAGAGAGTTGTATTCAGGACTTGGGGAATAAACTCTGGATTCGGACCTTTCAAACCTGGATCATGGCATAACCCTAGATTACATCTTTTACTGCTTTCTCCTCGGAAGTCTTTGGTGCTAAGGTCGCGCTGTTAGCAAGACACTGACGCACGCTCAGCGGCTTTTTTACAGGCTCCTAAACCAAGGCTTCGCAAGAGTTCCCGGGGCGGTGTCTGTACAGGCTTCTCTGTGCACTTAACACCACTATCCTCTCAGGGAGAGGCTGTGTCTTCAGAACAGCTGAACTTCACTATTCAGCAGGGCCCTGAATCGACCTGCCAGAGGTCTTCAGTAAGAAACGAAATACTGCAAAAACTAAGCAATAAGAAAACTACCATGTTTTCAGTGACTCTAAGAAAAGAATCCCCAAGACATTCGCCTCAGACAGAACGATGCCATTTCTTAACAACAGCACTCCGCCATTTCCAGTGTGAAGGGAAGGATTGAATGGTCTCAGATCTGAAAACAATATAGTGGCTATTAAAATACAAAGCAGTGTCAATTACCTATGGAAAAAACCAAGTAACTACAGCAACAGGGCAGAACTTGCAATTCATTCATTCATTCATTCAATACAAACAGTATCTGAAGCACTTGCTGAAGGTAAAGCATTAAATTAAATGCTATACAGCATTGAAAACTCTCCCCTGCATTCAGAACGCTGGAATTCCCAGGATGAATAGCAACACTGACTACTGGCAACTAAGGCTATGTCCCAAGGACCAGCGGGCACCCCTGCTGGCTACTCTGAATCCCCAAAGTCAGAGACCCCATCCCATGGCCTTCAGAATTCAATAAAAGCTATGAATTCTCACCAAAGGAAAATGTTTTATTCTGCTACTTTATTTTTTATCTATTCATTTATTTTTTGAGACAAGGTCTCACTCCTGTTGCCCAGAGTGCAATGGTGTGATCCTAGCTCACTGCAGCCTCAACCTCCTGGGCTCAGGTGATTCTCCTATCTCAGCCTCCCAAATAGCTGGGACTGTAGGCACATGCTACCATGCCCAGCTAATTTTTTGCATTTTTAGTGGAGACAGGGTTTCACCATGTTGCTTAGGCTTGTCTCAAACTCCTGGACTCAAACAATCCACCTACCTCAACCTCCCAAAGTGCTGCGATTGCAGGTATGAGCCACCGCACCTGGCCTATTTTTTATTTTTGAGACAAGGTCTCATTCTGTTACCCAGAATGGAGTGTAGTGGCTCAATCAGAGCTCACTGTAGCCTTGAACTCCTAGGATCAAGTGATGCTCCTGCCTCAGTCTCGTGAGTAGCTGGGATTATGAGCTCAAGCCACTATATCTGGCCTTTGCTTACCCCATGCTGATCATCCATGAGCCTCCTTGTTATCTGGCCCCTGCGTAGGAATCTCTGCATCGACTGCAATTATTCACTTAAAGATAGGAAATGGAGGAGGCTGGCATGGTGGCTCACACTTGTAATCCCAACACTTTGGGAGGCTGAGGTGGGTGGATCATGAAGTCAGAAGTTCGAGACCAGCCTGGCCAACATAGTGAAACCCCATCTCTACTAAAAATATCAAACAATTAGCTGGGCATGGTGACATGTACCTGTAATCCCAGCTACCTGGGAGGCTAACGCAAGGAGAATCACTGAAACCTGGGAGGTGGAGGTTGCAGTGAGCCAAGGTCACGTCACTGCATTCCAGCCCAGGCAACAGTACAAGACTCCGTCTCAAAAAAAAAAAAAGATAGGAAATGGAGATTTAAGGGTATGAAGTAGCTTGCCCAGAGTAACACTGCCCCTTGGTGGCAGAGCTGGTAACACAGGCCTGTATTCCCTGGCTGGCACTTGGAACACACAGTCACACGTTTTTTGACCATTCCTGGTTTCTGAACACAGATAAGGGTTGACTGCCCAGAGTGAGGCTGATGACTGGATGGCTAGGAACCTAAGGACTTCTGAGGCTGCCTCTGAATCCATCTTTTTGCCTGAGTTGGATGTGCTAAGGTGAAACAGGGATTCTTTACCCCACCTTGACCAGCCTGGAGCTTCTTCTGAAGGTTCAAACGATGGCAACTCTTTCATGGCCTGGGAAGATCATGATAAGAATGCAAGACACCAGGAGAACTATTTTAGAAATTAACTTGCGCCAGGCACAGTGGTTCACATCTGTAATCCCAGCACTTTGGGAGGCTGAGGCGGGTGGATCATGAGGTCAAGAGATCGAGACCATCCTGGCCAACATGGTGCAACTCTGTCTCTACTAAAAATACAAAAATTAGCTGGGCATGGTGGTGCATACCTGTAATCCTAGCTACTTGGGAGGCTGAGACAGAAGAATCGCTTAAACCTGGGAGGCGGAGGTTGCAGTGAGCCAAGATTGCGCCACTGCACTCCAGCCTGGCAGAGACTCAGTCTAAAAAAAAAAAAAAAAAAAGAAAGAAATTAACTTTTCTTTTTCTTATTACAGAATGGTACGTTAAATGTTTATTTTCACCATTTCAACTTCAATGCATAGCAGGAGTGTGGAAGGATGTGATAACACTTTGATGTGAGTGATCGCATCACATTTGGTTTGATGTGAGACCACTTTGGTGGTTTCCATGGTCACACACAGAAAATGCTAAACTCTGTGAAGTGCTTTCGACCAATCTCTCTGCATCTGTATCCTGCTCCAAAACTACGAGAGTCAAAGTCATCTCATATGATAATCTGCTCTTGCTAATGTAGGCATGTATCCACCACTTTTATTTTTATCGTTTTATCAATCTAAAAATGCTGGGGGAAAGGTTTTAGAAACTTACCAATAAGTATATAAAATGTTTCTCCCATGAGTGTTGAGTTAACCAGAACTCCGCCGATCTTCATGAGGTCACTGTAATAAATATCGTTGGGCCACTTCACTCGTAAGTTGATATCCTAAAGGGAAATCTGCACATTAATTAAGCTGTCACAGGATACAGGGGCCCGGGCAAGCCACTGAGCTAAGGGAAGATAAGCAGAAGCTAAGGTCGCATGGACCTCGTCCTCCCCGCTTTTTCAGATAGCTAATCACTTCTTTGGGACAATCCCATATTGAAGTGCCTCTTGGGACTAGGAGGTAAGATAAAATACGTGAAGAACATGGTCTGCATAAACCCCAGCATTCCTCCCCACCCCCCAGCACCGTTTCTCATCATCCAAAACACTTTCTGAAGATGCCTACCTTGTAAATTAGTTCATTATGTCAGTATCAGCCATCAACACCACCATGGAGTAGCTAACGTGCTAGGGCAGAGGGTGGGGAGAGAACAGTAATCTCAGGGTGTGTCTCCCTTCAGAAACCCATGCTTGGCAGACAAAGATGGCCCTGAATTAACCAAGGTCATAAAAGGCAGGTAGAAATGTCTTGAGTAGAATGCTGCGGGCAGGGTGCGGTGGCTCACACCTGCAATCCTAGCACTTTGGGAGGCCAAAGTTGTCAGATCATGAGGTCAGGAGTTCGAGACCAGTCTGGCCAACATAGGGAAACCCTGTCTCTACTAAAAATACAAAAAATTAGCTGGGTGTGGTGGTGTACGCCTGTAATCCCAGCTACTTGGTAGGCTGGGGCAGGAGAATTGTGTGGACCTGGGAGGCGAAGGTTAGAGTGAGCCGAAATCACATCATTGCACTCCAGCCCAGGCAACAGTGCAAGACTCCATCTTAACAACAACCACAAAAAAATGCTATGAAGATGCAGAGGAGTAATTCACTTTAGCAAAAGCCTTGCAGAACTGCTAATGGTCCCCTGGCGTAATGGACATTGACTTGTCAGGTGGCCTATTGCCTGTGCATCTTGAATAGTGTGGTCTGGGGGGGCTCTGCCTGCCATCAGCTCACAGAATGGACCAAGAGTGGACAGTGTCTTGAACGAGGCCACCCAGACCTCTGCCCATCCACTGTGACTCTGGAGTTGGGACACAGAGACTGGGCTAGCTGAGTGGGTGTCAGAACCAGCAGGTCTTCTAAAGCTGGGGCTGGCAGCCAGGCTGTGCCATGGGTAGGTGAAGGAAGCCTATTTGGAGATGTGAGGGTGGAAGAGAACACTCAGCAAAATAAAGCTCAGGGACCAGAGAGTAGCCGATGGCCTCCAAGTGCCATGGGGTTGGTCTTCCCGCATCGCGGGCCAGGCATGATCGTGAGCCCCTTCTCAGCACTAGTCAACATGTTACTTACAACCAGCCCGTGTGTTGGTGCTAGCCCATCCCTAGGGAACACAGGGAGAATCGGAAGCTTAGAGCAATTACGTGGCTTGCCTGAGGTTCTATCATTTGAAAGCCGCAGAGTTGAGATTCAAACCTTTCTGGGTGATGACTCCTATGCTATGCAGCCTGTTGCTTCCATGAAATCCCCTTCCTCCTTCCAACAGGCTTTCTTTTAACCTCGGCCAGTTAGAGCGTATTAGAAGCTCATCTGCTCTAAAACGGCAGTTCAGGCTGAGAAAAAAATGCAGGAATCGGAGGGGCACAGAAGAACCAAAAGTCTAAGTCAATAAAGTATGGGGGTTTGCAATGACCCTGAACAGATAAACAGCTTCACGTTTCTTTTCTCTCTAGAACAGGGATTGCCATTGGGAGGAGTGGATTTGGCAATACCGGGAGACTTTCTTGGTTGTCACAGCCTGAGGGAGTGCTACTGGCATCTAGAGAGTAGAGGCCACAGATGCTGACACACATCCCTTAAGGCACAGGACACCCCGACAACAAAGACGCCAGGACCCACATATCAACGGTGCCAGGCTGAGAAAGTCTCCTCTAGGAAACCTGTGACTGGAAGACTCTACTCTTTGTCACTGCCCCCGGTTCCCTTTCCTGCCCCTCTCTCGCCTTCCTGCGTACCCCTGTGCCCGCCACATGGCCAGGAGAATGAGCCCCTGCCTTGGCGGCGGGAGGGCACCTGTGGAGTTCCCAGAGCTGTCAAGCTCCTCCGCCACGTGCGCAGCCGCTGGTGCCTGGCAGGCCCTGCACATGGGCTCCAGCTCGCCTTCACATCTTCAAATCACATCAGTTCGTGAAGTAGCTTGTGAAACTCTGGGTTCTCATGCAAGTGAACAGGACCAACATTTCCAGTTGAAGAAGAGGGCTGTGTGCTTATTTTTCATTTTCCCAATCATTTATTCCAACAGTTGCTGTGATCCTCCCATGTAAAAAAGACCAAAATGAAACAAATCCTGGTTTGAAGAGCGGCTAATTTCATGGGAGATGGAACAGGAGCACATATCACTCCTCTTCACAGCCACACGCGGCGGTTACCATAAAAGAGGCTTAAACATTGTAAGTGCTGTCCAGTGCTGGAGGAAAGAGCTGGAAGGAGCTGGAGGGTCTGAGAATGAAGTAGAGCTGGGCCTTAAGGATAAACAGAATTTTAAGAAGCAGAGAAGAGAGCAGGGGGGGCAGGGGTGCATGGGTGGAGGGAGGGTGCCGGGCCCAGACGGACTTCACGGACAGAAGAGAGAGCAGGAGTGAGAACGGACAGCCCAAGGCAGGCTCTGGAAGGAAGGCCCAGGCACCAGCGGCCGCGCACGTGGAGGAGGAGCTTGACATCTCTGGACACTCCACAGGTGCCCTCCCGCCTTTGGAAGGAATGTACCAGTGAGGCTGCCATGGGTCTGGGGAGGGTCGTCACGATTTGTGTGCTGAAGGTGACATCTGGTTAGGGACAAGTTGGGGCCCTAGTGAACACCATAACAAAAACAAACTCCAAACAACAGGGGCCTGTTTCAATCATCCAGTAGCTGCACTGTGTCAGCTAACTTGGCTATGTTAAAAAAGAAACCCAATTTAAAATCAAACGTCCCATCACACAGGTGAGGCTGGGTGGCTGACTGTGGAAGAAGGGAAGAACACTGGTACAAGCTTCTTAAGGACCACAGATTCCCCCAACTCTGTTCACCGCTGAAGGTGAGCTTCCCACTTTCATCCTGGCCCCCAGCGCCTGGCACACGCAGCCTCTGCGCACAGCAGGCCCTCAAAGAAGGCTCACTAAGGGAACTATGGGCTCTAAGGTCAAAGTCAAAGCCATGAAGAAGCTAAACAGACTAAACAGACTCATTTAACGTTCTCAGCTCAGTGTTTGTTTTACTTATTTTCCTAAGACTAACCTGTTGCTAGAGTTAAAGGTAATTTCTCCCATATCAGGACTATTTTTTAATTATTGCTATTATTATTTTTTGATACAGAGTCTCACTCTGTTGCCCAGGCTGGAGTGCAGTGGCATGATCTTGGCTCACTGCAACCTCCACCTCCCAGATTCAAGTGATTCCTGTGCTTCAGTCTCCTGAGTAGCTGGGATTACAGGTACCTGCCACCATTACCCATGCAGGCTAAGTTTTGTGTTTTTAGTAGAGATGGGGTTTCGCCATGTTGGCCAGGCTGGTCTTGAACTCCTGACATCTGGTGATCTGCCTGCCTCAGCCTCCCAAAGTGCTGGGATTACAGGTGTGAGGCACCAAGCCTGACCAGGACTCCCTAGTTGATGGCTTTCTTCTAGACAGAATGCACAGCTCAGGTGCTAAAGGCCAGGCACCTGAAGCCCTGTAACGGTGTGATACCCTCAAACCATCAGACATGCCAGGATGCTGGGTGCATGGTAGTAAATGTCTTTTTCCGCGATGTGATGTAATACAAGCAATAGAGACGTCAGCATTGACTACATCTGTGGAATACCGAAAATTCATACACAGTGAATATGAGGGCGTGGCCACATCACAGAAGGATTTGAGGGGCAGTAGGGAGGACTGCTTCTTCAATGAAATGATGACAGGGCCTCCAAGTGTCCTTTGAGAGTCACGCTCTTAACATCTTCCTTCAGGAATCAATCCAATTGTGCCTCTTTAGCCTGACATAAGAGCTGCTGGGGGAGGGAGGCAGAGATCTCCTCTTTATATCTATATGAAATTCTCCCAGGAACATTTGGGAGGGGCTATGGGAAGTGAAGCCCAACTACAGAAGAAAATGCTTCAGTCACTGGGTTAATTGTTCCCTCTTGCTTGTCTTTTTAATAATTGACAACAAAGCATCCAACAGTAATGAGCAGGCAGGCACACAGGTCCTAACAGCTGGGGGAAGACGGCCCCAAGTGGACCTGCACATTGTACTTGGCCAACAGTGGACAAAGGATGGCTCCTCTAGAGCACAGATCTGGTAAATGGAGGCAGGAAATGAGAAAGGTTTTCAGGTCCCCAAATAACTGTTTTCTTTTTTTTTTTGAGATGGAGTTTTGCTCTTGCTGCCCGTGCTGGAATGCAATGGCCCAATCTTGGCTCACCGCAGCCTATGCCTCATGGGTTCAAGCAATTCTCCTGCCTGCCTCAGCCTCCCGAGTAGCTCGGATTACAGGCATGCACCACTATGCCCAGCTAATTTTGTATTTTTAGTACAAACAGGGTTTCTCCATGTTGGTCAGGGTGCTCTCGAACTCCCGACCTCAGGTGATCCGCCTGCCTTGGCCTCCCAAAGTGCTGTGACTACAGGTATAAGCTGTGCCCGGCCTCCTTTTCAACAGAAAATGCAGATGAGTAACTTCCATCCAGTCCAATCAAAAATATCCAGTGCTTCAATCAAAAAACAAACACGGCCAGGCATGGTGGCTCAGGCCTATAATCCCAGCACTTTGGTAAGCCAAAGCAAGCAGATTGCTTGAGCTCAGGTGTTTAAGACCAGCATAGGCAACATGGTGAAACCCTGTCTCTACTAAAAATACAAAAAAATAGCCAGGCACGGTGGTGCGCACCTATGGCCCCTGCTAACAGGAGGCTGAGGTGTGAGGATTGCTTACACCCGAGAGGTGGAGGTTGCAGTGAGCCGAGATAGTGCCACTGCATTCCAGCCTGGGTAACAGAGTGAGACCCTGTCTCAATTACAAAAAATAAATGAACAACAACAACAAAACCTAAAGCACAGCCCTCATCAGGCTGTTTGAGAAATCTGAAAAACTGGGCAGAAAGGGAGTTCTGCAAAATGAATGCACTTGGGCAAGCCTGAAGCAGCATTAGCACTTGGTGCTGCTCTTACAACTCTGAGAGCACACTGCTGCCAGCGGTGCAAAGGGTAGGGGGAGGTTCTACATTCCCCAGTTATGGACGCATGTGCTACTAACAAGAATAAGCCGGATTCTGCAGGCATCATAGGCACGAAAAGGGAGACTGAACTGTACCTACCTGATACTCGGGAATGGACCTCACTGCTTCCACGACAGCCACGGACATCAGATGCTGGATAAACGGGATCCTCTGTCCCAGCTGGGATCTCAGTGGGATTGAGATGAGCAGAGTAGAAAGGGCGCACCCCGTGGGGCTCAGCCATGCATTCCTTCCCCGTCCTGGAAGACATACCACAGTGGGAAACACGCTACCTCGCCACGTGGACAGACACAGACACACATCATGCCAGGACCACACACTGAAGAGACGTCCCACTTAAATAAAGCTGGACTTATTACAATGCTTGAATATTCTGGGCTTAACTCAATAAAAGAAAAGCTTTTTAAACTCTGAAGCTCTGTGACTTTTCTGAAAAAGTTTCCAATAATTAGCATAATGTTTTGCTTTGTGAGCCAATCATTTCTGCCTCGATGATTCAGAGTCTTACAGTATCTGAATGTGACTATAAGTTTAATTCCCACCATATAGTCCTGAAGGCAAACACAGAGATATTGGGAAACTGAGCTGAATCTATACAGATCCATGAGAGGTCCTGGAAGTCACTGTTTAGAAGTAATTCCTATTGTGGCAATGGTTGCACAGCCCAGCAAATATGCTATTAAATAATAGCCACAGAGCTGTATACTTTATTTATTTATTTTATTATTATTTTTTTAAGGTGGAACCTTGCTATGCTGCCCAGGCTGGAGTGCAGTGGTGTGATCTTGGTTCACTGCAACCTCTGCCTCCAGGTTCAAGCAATTCTCCTGCCTCAGCCTCCCAAGTAACTGGGATTAAGGTGCCCACCACCAAGCCCAGGTAATTTTTGTATTTTTAGTAGAGACAGGATTTCATCACGTTGGCCAAGCTGGTCTTGAACAGGCCTGTGATCTGCCGTCCTTGGCCTCCCAGAAGTGAGTTACCACATCCAGCCAAAGCTGTATGTATACTTTAAATGGAGGAGTTCTATTTCAATAAAGCTGTTTAAAAAGGGATTCCTGATATTAACTGTGTTATTACTTTTCTTCTCTTTCTTCTTCTTCTTTTTTTAAAGAGACAAGGTCTTGCTCTGCTGGCTAGGCTGGAATGCCGTGGTGTGATTACAGCTCACTGGCTCAAGTGATGCTCCCACCTCCAGGCTCCCAAGTAGTTGGGACTGCAGGTGAGTACTACCACACGTAGCCAATTTTTGTATTTTTTTAAGAGATGGGTCTTGCTAAGTTACCCCAGCTGTTCTTGAACTCCTGGGCTCAAGTGATCTGCCTCGGCCTCCCAAAGTGCTGGGATTATAGGCATGAGCCACCGTGCCTGGCCTACTTTTCTTAAAATTGAAGTTAACAAATAGAAGAATACAAATGAGAGGAAGAGTTCATCAAGTTCTTCTAGAATGTCTTTTAAAAAAAATCCACATATGGAGATCCATAGCTTCTGATAAAAAGATTTTTTTCCCATTTGAGTTATGTTTGAAAGACACGTTCAAGAGAAAGAAGTGAGAACAGTAGATTTCTTATTTCTTTGGTTCTTATGAAAAGTCATGGTCTATGAGAGTTAGAAGCACATTTGGGTGACCGTGGCACTGGCTAGGGGCACGGAGGGGCCATGCCCCGGGAGCAGCCCCTGTACAGGGTCAGACCCCGGCTGGGTCTGGGAGGATGTGGGCTCTCGCCTCTGGGATCTTCAGGTGGTGATCGCTGGGCAGCACTCTGCTTCTCTGTGGTCACTGTGTGAATGGGCATGGTGCACAGCCCACCACGTATATGCAAGGCCAAAGCCAGCTGGGGCGGGAACCAGCACGCAAAAGGCCCCCCATGTGATGCTCAGTACAGACACAGAAGGCTCCTCATGGAGAACTTTCAGGAAAATAAATATCTCTAGAGCACAGTGACGATCCACAAATTGTGAAGCTCGGAATTCATGCAGGTCACATTTGCCATCACCGGCAAACTCCCAGTGATTCATAAGCATTGTGATCTGAAGAGAGTGCTTTAGTTCTACGAAGGCTGAACCTTCTGATCACTCCTCCCCTCTTCTTCTTCATTCCAGGTGGTTATAAACATAGACACTACTTCTAACTTGAGTCCCCAGATGATCAGCACATGCATTCAGTGGGCTCCTGGGCCATGAGAGTTGCGGAGTTTAGAAAACAAAAGTAACAACAATGATAACAAAGGATGACTGACCTTTGCCCTGGGTCTGCTGGGCCGCGATCGCTATTAAGCCCATTTCCTGTGGCATCTGAAACATCAACCTGCGAGCAGGAGAGAGACTGTTCAGGCCGGACATGGACACACACACGGGCACCAATGACTCACACAGGAGGGACACCATTTATGTGCATCTGTGGGTGTGTGGCCACGAAGGGCCAACTTTGGTTTCCACTGGCCTTCAGGAACATAGAGCCAGGAAGGATATCACCCTCCTTTCTAACCTCAGTTGTGAGAATGAAAAGAGATGAAGAAAGCACTTTTTCAAAAAAGAGCATGGGAGGGGGCATGTGTACCTGCCTGAGCCATAACTCCATTTACTTAAGACTCAGTTAGATTACATTTCATCAGAATATCCTACCACGTCCTTTCTCCCCTCACCCCTAACGTGTGTACCTTCTTCAAGTGACAACTAGCAATTCCTGACATTTGTTCCTACTTAGGGTGCGTTTCTGTTCGAACACTAGAACACAATCATAACATAAGTTTCTGATTATTCAGAAAACCAATATGGTGGCAATAAAGCCGTTTAAAAGACACACTATCCCCTGAGAACTAATTATGATTTAACTATGGTAAATAAATCCACACCTTCTGAGGACGCAGGAGAGCCCTGCATCATTTTAGGCTTCAGTCCTGCTTTTAAAATGGTTTCATTTAAAAGAATACAAACTTTCCTTTGGCGGATAGGTAGGAATGAGTCGATATTAACTTTTTTCCCAAAAAAGGAAAGGAAAAAAAAATCACACAAAAAAAACCCCACTCTGAGAATTTCCTGCAAGTTGCACTCTCCCTGTTTTAACACCACGGTATCCCAGCGGGGCCACTAAAAAAACAAAACAAAAAAAAAAAAAACCACACTGCAATAGGACAGTTTCGCTCTGCAAGCCTGGGAATTGCGCAACAGGTGCTGCGCAGGCGCAGTCCGAGGAAGGATTCACCAACAGAGCTAAGATCAGGTTTGGCCACTTTGTCAGTGCAGATGAGAGGGCCTCTTTGATTTTTTTCTTTTTTGGAAGGAGTGGGGTGGCTGGGACAGGGATGCAGAAGAGATGGCATTTTGCAATAACATAAAGTCTCTAATAAGAAGTCTCCAGGCTTCCACAGTGGCCCTGCTGAGGACAAAGGAGCTCTAAAGAAAGACCCCGCTCTGAGAAGCTCATCATCCTCCCCTCCCGGCTACAGAAACTGGGTGGAACTTTACAAATGGCTGCAACTCTGTAAGAGAAGAAAAATACTTAAAAGCAGAGAAAAACAACAGTGTCCACTGTGCACCCACGGCTCACAGAGCTCCGTCTGATGGCATATGCAGACCCCAGTTAGGACAGGAGGAACCCAGAAGACCCTTCACTTGTTAAAAAGACGTCAGGCCACACAGGGCAGGGGCTCGGCTGGTGAGACGGCTGTCTTCCCACACGGCTGCTGGCAGGCACAGGACGCTCTTGGGGAGCAGGCCGGCCTCCCGCCCATGTGCCAGGCCCAGTTCCATCTCACACGAAATACAGCTCAGGAGTATTTCTCTTGGACACCATGAATAACTCATTGAGATCGAGTGTGCTGTACACCCCTGGGCTCCAAGAAGAAAGCGTCCTTTTCTTGTGTTGGACGGGCAGAAAATCCGAAGAAGGAGTCTTTGTCTGTGTGGGGAGTTAACATTGTCTTCCAGGAACCTCTGCTTTCTGGAGGGTCCAGAAACCCTTCACCTGCTTCCTAAGGCCCAGGGCTCTTGATGTGATGGGGCGGGGGCTGAGGGGATGATTTAGCACATTGTGAGCAGATTGCAAAGGCCATCTAGGACGTTCTGTAAATAAACATGTAGACAGTAGACAGTCGTAGGCTATAGCCAGGGATAGTGATGGGAGGGGCAGGAAAAAGGTTGGTTCAGAAACCAAACACAGACTTCTAGAACAAAGAGAAATGATTAAGGGAACATATGCACTAAACTGCTAGAGGTTTGGCAGCAGTTAACAGGGCATATTAATGAGAAGAGGGAGTCTGTGTGGAAGGCCAAGAGGAAATTCTGCAAGGAGGGAGACAACAGAGGAAGGAGCTAATAATGCTCAGCTCGAGACAACTGGGGGCCGCCAGATTTATTTGCGCTATCTGAGATAACTCTGGGGCCAAACCGCACGGCTCACGGTCAACAAAGCAGCATTTATAAACCTTGTCCATTCTGCATTTCTGAAAATGAAGCTGCTGGAGTTTGCTTTAGCAGAAGGGAGAGAGCATAAATGCATTTCCATCCTTAGTGGATGATGTCCTTACAAAAAGAAAAGGAAAAAAAAAAAAAGGAGGGGGTTACATAATGATTACCTCCCTGCCTCTGTATATTTTCCTTCCTTGCTGGCAAAGGTTGTGGAATAAAAGCTTTCTGTGAGTGGCAGCCGAGTGCATTCACTGTGGAACCAAAGCGGCACTCAAGAAAAGCGCTCTGTTTTGTACTCTCACGCCGAGTCTGAAACATCTGGAGCCCTCTAAGGGTCACTCTGAAAACAAGATAGCCTCCTGGCCACTAAAGACAGCCCGGTACCCACAGAGGCTCTGCCAGTGGTACTGCCCTGATTGTCACATGGTCTTTAGATCAAGCTTCAACGATTGACACTAACCTAAAGACAGGCAGCATGAATTGGTGAAAAGTCTGAATGAACAAAAATGTAAATTCATACCAAGTTCATCCACTTCGGGGTTCTGAACCTAAGAAAACAGTCCGCAATCACCACAGCGTGATAAAAGTAAAAATATGGAAATAACCTCACTGTTGTTAGGCAAACGGTTAAATAAATGGTCATAAAGGAAGTCAGTGGAATAATTTGTAATCGAATTATTATAGTTATGAAGACTATATAGCAACGTGGAAGAAAGGCTTGCACTGGCACATCAAATAAAAAAGCAGCATACAAACTACAGATACTTCTCTTTTTTTGAGATGAAGTGTCACTCTGTCACCCAGGATGGAGAGCAGTGGCATGACCTCGGCTCACGACAAACTTCATCTCCCAGGTTCAAGCGATTCTCCTGCCTCAGCCTACTGAGTAGCTGAGATTTCCGGCATGCACCACCATGCCCAGTTAATTTTTGTATTATTAGTAGAGACGAGGTTTCATCATATTGGCCAGGCTGGTCTTGAACTCCTGGCCTCAGTGATCCGCCCATCTCAGCCTCCCAAAGTGCTGGGATTATAAGCGTGAGCCACCACACCCGGCCAGAAACTACATATGCTTTTATTCCAAGTATGTAAAACTCAAAAAGGGTGGGAAGGAGATTAGACAAAATGTTAATGATGGCTATATTAATGTAATCTAATTAATGATGGCTATATTAACAAAATGTTAATGATGGCTATTATAGAAAAAAGTCTATATTCAGAAGTTTTTTCTTTTATTTTAAAACTTTAATATGATTGGTAACCTTTTTTTCTTTTCCTTTTTTCTTTGGAGACAGGGTCTTATTCTGTCATCTCAGCTGGAGTACAGTGACTCACAGCAGCCTGGACCTGCAGGGCTCAAGGGATCCTCCCACCTCGACTTCCCAAATATTTGGGACTACTATGGCTTCATACCACCATGCCAGGCTAACTTTCATATTTTTTGGTAGAGACAGGGTTTTGCCATGTTGCCCAGGCTGGATAACCTTTTGATTTAAAATTTATTTTGAATTTTTTTTGAAAAAAGCATATTTCTGCATTTAGATATAATACTTATAATTGATTATTCATAAACATAGAATTTCTAAGAATAAGACCAAAAGGTCTGCTATAAAAAGAAACAAGAGCTTATCTGATACTAACAAGGGAGCAGAAATTCTTAAAACCAGTCTGTTCAGATGCAATGATAGCCTTAAAAATGGTTCACTTCCTGACCCAGTGACTGTGTTTCTACAGAACTGAATCCTAAGGAGGACTCAGACAGGGACACAAAATAATTCAGGGGCACAACTGTTCACCATGGTGTTAGTGATGCAGTGTGAAAAGTCAGAAATAATCCCAGCATCTCATTGTTGAGGAATGAAAACACCCACAGCATTCCCACATGAAAGCCTACCACATAGCCATCAGTAACGTGCACAGATGACCACTGGACACTTTCAGGTGATTTAATCAGGATGCAAAATCCTATAGACAGCATGAGTCCAATAACGTTTTGAAATATAGTTTAAAAAATTAGGACCAGGTGCAGTGGCTCACACCTGTAATCCTGCCACTTTGGGAGGCCTAGGTAGGCAGATCACTTAAGGTCAGGAGTTCGAGACCAGCCTGGCCAACATGGTGAAACCCCACCTCTACTAAAAATATAAAAAATTAGCTGGGCATGGTGGCGGGTGCCTTTAATCCCAGCTACTTGGGAGGCTAAGGCAGGAGAATCACTTGAACCTGGGGAGCGGAGGCTGCAGTGAGCTAAGATCACATCACTGCACTCCAGCCTGGGCGACGCAGGGAGACTCCATTTCAAAAAAAAAAAAAAAATTATTAGGAAATATGCCAAAATATTAGCTGCAGTTATCCTGGGGAGTGGACATATTTTAAAACTATGGAAAAGTATCAAGCAGAACATAAGTCATCTAGGTAAGTCCTGCTTCTCATTAAAAGTGTATATTCTTTTAGGATTTCTCTCTTTAGAAAATATAGATAGATGTATTTTACAAGGTATTTTTCTGATAATTAATTTTTTTTAATTTTGGAGCTCTTAAAGTGATGTTGTAGATGTATAATTATAGACATTCTTATTATATTGATAAGTTAAAAAGAAGGCTTTAAAACAGCATCATAGAATGATTCTCTTTATATAAGACATGTATTTATAGAAAAATACAGGGGCCAGCCGTGGTGGCTAATGCTTGTAATACCAGCACTTTGGGAGACTGAGGTGGGTGGACCACTTGAGCCCAGGAGTTCAAGACCAGCCTGAGCAACATGGCAAAACCCCATGTCTACCAAAAAATGACCCAGGCATGGTGGCACATGCCTGTAGTTCCAGCTACTTTGGAGGCTGAGGTGGGAGGATCACTTGAGCCAGGGAGTCCGAGGCTGCAGTAAGCCAAGATCGCCTGGGCAACAGAGCAAGACCCTGTCTCAAAAAAAAAAAAAAAAAAAAGAAGAAGAGGGGGAAGAAGAAGAAGAAAAATGTAGGACATATATTAACAGTGGTTATCTCCAGAAGGTGGAAGTATGGAAGTAGAATTATATGATTATTTAAATGTCTCCTTTATATTGTTCTATATAATCTCTGGGTGGTAAGATTTCAAGTGATTTTCATTTCTCTCTTCGTACATTACTGAATTTTCCAATATTTTCATAATTGTAGTGCATTCACTTTATAATTAGGAAAAATGCTATTTAAAAAAGATGTATTTAAGCCCAACTTGCATGTGGATTAAGCTTGCAGCCGCCAGTTCACTAGCTGGTGAAGCAACCTCCTTTCCAGCACAGATTGGCAAAGAAAGGGCAGCCAAGTGCAGGCACTTGCCAGGCTGCCAGATCTGACCATGTGCATCCCCCGCCTACCCCGGCCATGCCCACGGAGGGCCGGCACTGTGCCGCTGGGAACAGCTGGCCTCTGGAAGCTGGGCTGTGCCTCAAACCGGCCTTCCTTTCTAAGAGATGTTGTAAAGTCTTTCTCTGGAAAACACACCCCAAGCCCCACTAGGTCTGAGGCATTGTGCCCTGTAGCAGTCAGGTATGGGATGAAGGTACGGCCACCTCGAAATCTCCCTCTGGGCCTGGGGGGATCCTGGGCTCACGGTCCTGGCCTGCACCAGTCTGTGCTTCTCTCTGGTATCTTCTTTCCCCCCAATTTTCTCAGCTCTAACCCTGTTCTTAGCTTTCAGAGAGACACACGCTCTCATGTGTGAAAAAGAAAGCCGATAGTGGGGGGAAGGGCGGGGGAAGGGAGAGAGAGAAGGGGCCCGGGCAGTCACACGTTGGAGGTTCACGAGTTATTTTTCATTTTAAACAAGTTTACTGGAAGATGAATTCCCACTTTTCATAACCCCGTTGCCTTCTGTGTAGTTCAAAGGAAACAGTGCCGAGCTTCATTTCAGAACTACTTTTTAAACCTATTACATTGTGAAAACCAACCATTACATCTGAGTAGCACTTTCTACAAAGTTAAAAAGCTAAAACATCAAGATACTTACTTTTTGAAAAAGTCACACTTTAATAGTATGATTAATTTTTTTAAAAAGCTGCTTTCTAGGCAGGAATGCATAGTATTGTTTTTTGAAAGAAAATGAATAGTGGTTTCTGCTAAAAACACCCCCACTGTAAAATGGAGCGAGGCTGTGCCGAATGGGGACAGTCAGGGGCAGAACAGGCCCGACTTCCCACAGGTGACTTTTGAACTCGCGGCAGGGTGTGCAGGCACAAAGCTGAGGTTGCTGCCCCAGGACACTGCGGGCTCCTAGCCAGGGACCCCGGGGCTATGACTCCTGGCAGCCATAGGAAAGGTTCCCTGGGAACTTTAGAAACATCCCAGCAGAGTGGAGATGTGGACAGGGACTGGGACAGATCTGACTCGAATCACATGTTGATGTGAACACGGAGTGAGGGGACCCATCTCTCTCAGTCTCTCCAGTCACCTATAAAATGGAACATTTTGTGCAGTGTCAGTAAAAATGAAATACGAAGGAGTCTGCAAAGTGGTCCCTGTCACGTAGACCCTAGAACTTCCCGCTGCCAGAAGACAAGCAGGGGATAAGGAGGGAAGTCAGGGAGAGGGAGGGAAGGAAAGGAATGGTGGGGACAAGCGTGTATGTTTCAGGACTCCTCAAAAGCTCTATAGGTGACGCCTCTCCTCTCAACCCAGCCCTCGTCACTCCTACCAACATACACACTAAGGTGATCTCTACCTGGGCTGAAAACCTTTTAAGTGACACAGCGATGAGGGATGCAGAAATTCTAGGGTCTCTAAACCTACTCAGCACAGCTACAGGCAGTTGGCTGAACGGGTTCTTTGGCTGACTTTGTTTAGGTGACGCTTAGAAACACTGTCGGTCAGAGACGCGCACAGGCAGGGAATAGAACAATGTGACTGCTATGTTCTGGATTTGACACTATGGCTCGCCTTTTCCTGAATGCACCCCGTTGGCATGCTTTAGATCATATCCCCTTTCCGCTCTTGGTGTAGAAGAGGATGAGTGCTTCAGTCAGAGGCAACACGGGAATCAGGACCATTCAAAGAACAGGAAGCTACAGATGCCTGCTTCATTTCTACAGCTCCCGCATCCCCACCCTTCTTAGGTTTTTGGCTGATCTTCCCCATGTCCAGCATAAGAGCGTCCACACTGCTGCTACATAAATCATCTCATGGCCCCTAAGAAGGAGCCCTGTGGATTCAGCTTTCAGAATGAGGTTCCTCTCTGGTAAATCAAGCATTTACTGATGTTGGTCTGTATTATCCAATCAAAGTAAATACAAGCCACTGTTTCTTATCCTGACACTTCAGCATAAATACTAGACGCCTGAGCATCCAGCACCTTCTATCTGAAACTGGTGCTATTACAAAATTTACAGATGAGCAAAGAAGCTTCCATAGATGGAAATACTCGTGGTGCCCACAGCTACCTCTGTGGCTGGGCCTGAGTGGCAGCCCTGGCGTAGCTCCCTGCCCGGGACGACGAGCCTTCACTGTGCCTCTGCACCAGCACTCAGACCATCGGGCCCCACTCCTCCGACAGGAGTCTCCAGACCACACGGTCCTCTCAACCCACCTTTTGGGCTGGTCAGATCTCCTAAATATGTCCATCTTCTACAACTGGGTGTGCAGCAGCTCCCGGGGGAGTGTCCACAAGCCATGACCACAAGTCATCTGCCCCCAAAGAGGGTCTGTTACTGGGAAGTGGGGGACACTGACGCTTGCTGACTACACAGCAAGCAGACTTCTGCAAACAGCTTTCCTGCAGGCACCAGACAGATGTTTCAACTGGTCGTCTGGAATTAATGCCAGCTTTTTGTGCCATGAGTGGCATTTTAGGTGTGTGATCTCATCCAAGCCTTCCACAGCTGAGATGACCTTCCTCACAGACAAGAAGACAGTCTCAGGAAGGCAAAACCACTTCCATAAAGCCACACAGCCAGCAAACCAGGAACTCAAATCAAGTTCTGGTTGGTTCTAAGGTCTATACTACTTTTTTTTTTTTTAACCTTTTACTTCAAAATAATATCAGACTTAAAGAAAAGTTGCAAGAAGAGTACAAAGCATTCCTATATGCCCTTCACACTGTACCCAGGTTTCCTAAAAGTTCACTTTTTATCACATATGCTTTGTCCATCTGTCTAGCCATCATTTTTCCTGAACCATTTGAGAGTAAGCTGCAGCCCTAATGTCTCTGTATCCCTATATACTTCTGTGTACCATCCTAAAAATGCAGGGTATTATCTTACCTAATTATAGTACAATTATGGAAATCAAGAACATCGATACAACACCATTATCTAATCCAGAGGTCAGCCAAATTTTCTGTCACAGGTCAGAGGGTAAATACTGTAGGCTCTGCAGGCCGTGCAGTCTGTGTGCTCCACTGCTCAAACCTACTGTCCAAAGGCAAAAGCAGCCATGTCTGTGTTTTAACACTTATGGACAGAAACAAAGAAACATTTGAATTTTACATAATATTCGTGTATCACAATATAATCTTTTTAAGTAATCGTTTTTTTATTTTTTAGAGCAACTTCAGGTTTACAGAAAAATTGTGCAGAAAGAGTTCACATATGTCCCCTTCCCCAAAACAGTGTCCTTATGATTCACATCTTTTTTTTTTTGAGACAGAGTCTCGCTCTGTCGCCAGGCTGGTGTGCAGTGGTGAGATCTTGGCTCACTGCAACCTCTGCCTTCTGGGTTTAAGTGATTCTCCTGTCTGAATCTCCCAAGTAGCTGGGACTACAGGTGTGCACAACCATGCCCAGCTAATTTTTGTAGAGATAGGGTTTCACCATGTTGGCCAAGATGGTCTCGATCTCTTGACCTTGTGATCTGCCCCCCTTGGCCTCCGAAAGTGCTGAGATTACAGGCTGAGCCACTGCGCCTGGCCTCCCATCTTGCCTTGGTGTGGCCACTGGTTATCATTTCTGAAGCAGCGTTGGTATAGGATTGGGAACTAAAACTCACTGCTTCAGTTAGGGTTCATGCTTTGTGCTGTTCATTCTATGGTTTTGATAAATGCACCACATCTTGTGGCCACCATGTTAGCGACACACAGAACAGTTTCCCTGCCCTAAAAATTCCCTGTGCCTCCCTATTCATCCCTCCATCCTTCCTTCTCCCCAGACCCTTTGGCAACCACTGGTATTTTTACTATCTCTATAGTTTCGCCTTTCCCAAAGTGTCATATAAATTTTCTTCTTTAAAATGTTTTTCCAACCCTGTAAAAAACATGCTTAGCTCTTATGTGGCATGAAAGCTGGCAATCAGGCCAGGTCTGTCCCAACGGCCAGACTTTGCCAACTCCAGACTTCACCTATAGAATGTATTCAAATTTTATCCATTGTCCTAGTAACAATGCTCTTTTTTCTGGTCTAGGGTCCAAACTAGGATCATCTGATGCATTGAACTGCCACGTCTCCTTAAATCTGGTTCAGTTTCTTAGTCTTACTTTTGTATTTCACGATTCAGACATTCTTGGAAGAGCAGGGGCAGTTATTTTGTCCTACATCCCTCAGTTTAGATAATCTGACACCCCCATTAGAAGACTTGGGTGTACATCTCTAGCAGGAATCCACGGAAGCCATGTTGTCACCTCAGTGCCTGATGTCGGAAGGTGGGCAGTGTGCTGTCTGGTCCTAACACCAAGGATGTTAACTTGGATCTACAAGGTTATGTGGCTTGTGCCGTTTTCCCACTGAATTTCCTTTGCAATTAATAAGCACTTCTGGGGAAATAAATCTATTTCTCATGAAATTCAATCTACTAGTTTTAGTATTCATAAATGATTCTTGCTTGAATCAATTATTATTATTGATTGTTACCTCACTCTGTTACCCAGGCTGGAGTGCAGCAGCGTGGTGTCCACTCACTGCAACCTCCATCTCCTGCGTTCAAGCACTTCTCCTGCCCCAGCTTCCCGAGTAGCTTGGATTACAGGCGAGTGCCACCACGCCCAACTAATTTTTGTATTTTAGTAGAGACAGGGTTTCACCGTGTTGGCCAGGCCAGTCTCGAACTCCTGACCTCAGGTGATCTGCCTGCCTCAGTCTCCTAAAGTTCTGGGATTACAGGTGTGAGGCACCGCATCTGGCCTTGAATCAATTATTTACTTGATGGTTGCCAACTAGATATTTCTGAGCCATCATTTCTTCTCTATTCACTTGCTGGCTTCTACTGTAAAGAGTCACTTTTTCTTCTCCCTTCCAGTTACTGTCTTTTAATTTATTTATATCAGAGTAGACTTACGGATTCTTAGTTTATTCAACAGATTGTATGCCTTCCTATTACTCTTTATTTTGGTTCTCACATTGCCACAGATCTGGCAAGTGGAAGTGCCTTCAGCCTGGCTCCTGGTTCTCCAGGTGTGTCCCAGTCATCTTTCAGCCTAAGAGGTCCCTACTTTCTAGCATAAGAGGTTCCAGGCTCATCTTGAACTTTCTCAGCCCCAGCCCTGGAATCAGCTATTTCTCCAAAGAGCTCTGCTTCCTTTTGGTGAAAAATGGTATTTAAAACAAAACTGGGAACTAAGAAAGAGACAGAAAATGTGCGTCTGTATGTCTAGGGCGTATCTATGCATTATAATTGTCCCTCGGTATTCATGGAGGATTCGTTCCAAGACTGCCTCCCAAGTCCCACAATCAGCTCTGTGGAACCTGAGTACACAAAAAATTGGCCCTCCATATACATAAGTTTCACATCCCATGAGTAATCTGCTTTGGTTGAAAATACTCCCTGTATAGTAGACTCTTGGAGTTCATACCCCTGATGAATCAAGGGTCAACTGTATTTCCAGCCAGCCTCCCCTACCTCCCTCCTTCTCTCCTTCCTTCTTTCCTTCTCCCTTCCTTCCTCTCTATTCTCATCTTCTTTCTCTATTTGATCTATCCATCCATCCATCCAGATTAAAAACCAAGAGTTCATCATCAACTCCAGGAATTCACCATATACTCCAATCCAATCCAATACCACAAGGTTCATTCTAGCCTCCCCCTTTTCCATATTCCTAAATTCTTCCTCCAGTAGTGAGAAATCTGGCTCACATTATCTACACTATTTATTCAGTTGCTCAATGCCCTAATACACGGGGGGGAAGTGGTCTCGGCAGCGCTGATCCACGTTACTGTGAAACCACACTTACTAACTAGAGTGCGACATTTGCTTACAGTTCTTTTCGCCCTTAGCCTGAGGGTATATATTCACATAGGGTGTTGAACATTTCCCTGGGTTTGTTCTTTTCTTCCCCTTCACTTTAGTATGGTTATTTTGCCTGAAATGGGGTTAGGTTTAACTGTACTTTTTTTATTCCATTTTACCTCCACACCCAAACCTCGCCAATCATGATTTATTTTTTCATTGTTTAACCTAGCTCAGAGTTGGAACCGTAGACAGACAGGTATACTCTGAAAAGTGTCAGGCTCCCCCACCCATCCCTTCCACCCAGGCCTCCCATGCTGCCTCCTTTCTGTAAATGGAAAATCAAAATCTCATTTGTTTCTGGTTTATTCTTCCTGTGTTCCTTTTTGCACAACTGAATAGACACATGCATATTTTCTTATTTCCTTTTCTTCCTTAAGAAAGTTACCATTTTGTAGATACTCTTTTGCCTTCCCCGCCCCCCTGCACTTAATATACCCTGGAAGCACTCTGTAAGTTCATAAAGCTCTTTCTCATTTTTTCTTAAAGCTGAGCAGACTCCATTCTGTGGGTGTAGCATAGCCTCTTCAACCACTCTCTTAGGTATAGGCATTTGGTAGTTCCTAAAAGGACAGTATAATGAACACTCTTATTTGCACGTATTCTTATACTGCTGGAGGTATATCTTCAGGGTCAATTGCTGGAAGTGGGTTGCTGAGCCAGAAGGTAAATACACTGGTAACTTTATGAGATTCTGCCAGAACCCCCACTTCTTCACCAGCCACATAGAGACACCTGTTTCCCTACAGCCTCACCAATGGACAGTGGTGGGTGTGTGCACGTGTGTGTGTATACACAGTCAATTACCAGCTCATCTCTTCGGGCTATTTTTAAGAGTTTCTTATATATTAGGGCAGAGTTTCCAGCTCCGCCATACCCCCACCACTGGGCTGCACAGCAGGTGGCGAGCAGGTGGGCAGATGGGTGGGCAGGCAGGTGAGCAAGCGAGCTAGCAAAGCTTCATCTGTATTTATAGCTCTCCCCATAGCTAGCAAGCACCGCCTCCTGTCAGACCAGCTGCAGCATTAGATTCTCATAGGAGTGCGAACCCTGCTGTGAAGTGCCCCTGCGAGGGATCTAGGGTTGCATACTCCTTATGAGAATCTAAGGCCTGATGATCTGAGGTGGAGCTAAGGCGGTGTCGCTAGCACTGGAAAGCGGCTGCAAATACAGATTAACATTAGCAGAGGGGCCTGACTGCACAGAGACCATAATCAATCAACTGCATGCAGACTCGTATCAAAACCCTCTCAGTGAGTGGCAGGAGACAATTAAGCTGTGGGCTTCATGGTGGCAAGTGAGCTGATGCACTTCGATTGTACAGCTGCATCAGGTGGCATTAAAAGTATGTCTGAGACAACCTCACATCTCCATACATTCTGGATTAAAGTCAAGGCAGAATATCCTGAGGGTGCCAGAAAAGCACTAGAAAACCTGCTTCCATTTCCAACATCCTATCTTTGTGAAGCAGGGTTTTCTGCAATGACAGCAACCAAAGAGTGATTACAGCATAGACCGGACGTAAGTAACAGCCTTCGGGTGTCTCTGTCTCCATCACCCCCGGATGGGATCATCTAGTTGCAGGAACACAAGCTCGGGGCTCCCACTGATTCTACATTACTGTGCATTGTACAATTATGTCATTATATATTCCAATCTAATAATAATAAAAATAAAGGGCACAAGAAACGTAATGGACTTGAATCCTCCCGAAACCAACCCCTTGCACCTCGTCCATGGAAAAACTGTCTTCCATGAAACTGGTTCCCAGTGCCAAAAAGGTTGGGGACCACTTTATTAGAGAATACTAGTGCTTTATCTGTGGTGTCTATTGCAAATATTGCCACCCAATTTGTCATTTATCTTTTGATTTTGCTGATGGTGTTTTTGGCCATGCAAAATTTGTTTTTTGTGAGTTTGGTTTTTTTTTTTTTTTTTTTTGAGACGGAGTCTCCCTCTGTTGCCCAGACTGAAGTGCAGCTCACTGCAGCCTCAACCTCCTGGGCTCAAGTGGTCCTCCCACCTCAGCCACCTGAGTTGCTGGGGCCACAGGCATGCGCCACTACACCTGGCTAATTTTTTTTGTATTTTGTAGAGACAGGATTTTGCCACGTTGCTCAGGCTGGTCTTGGATTTCTGGGCTCAAGTGATACCACAGCCTCACAAAGTGCCAGGATTATAGCTGTCAGCCACCATGCCTGACCCAAAAGTTATTTATTTTTACATTTTTATGTAGTCAAATATATCAATATTTTTTTATTGCCTCATTTTTTGTGTCATGTTTACAGAACCTTTCCCTGTGCCTGGGTTCTATAGGAATTCATCCACTTATTTCTAGTACTTAAAGGATTTCGTTTTTAAAATTTAGATTCCTGATCCATCTGGAGTTCATTCTTATGTTTGATGAAGGTATGATTTTTATCTTTTTGTCCAAAAGTCTATCAGATTGTCCCAGGACCACTGTTAAAAAGTCTACCCTTTAGGCCAGGTGCGGTGGTTCATGCCTGTAATCCCAGCACTTTGAGAGGCTGAGGCGGGTGGATCACTTGAGGTCAGGAGTTGGAGACGAGCATGGTCAACATGGTGAAACCCCATTTCTACCCAAAATACAAACATTAGCTGGGCATGGTGGTGTGGGCCTGTAATTCCAGCTGCTCGGGAGGCTGAGGCATGAGAATCGCTTGAACCCAGGAGGCAGAGGTTGCAGTGAGCCGAGATCGCATCACTGCATGCCAGCCTGGGCGACACAGTGAGACTCTGTCTCCAAGAAACAAACAAACAAAACAAAAACAAAGAAAACATCCAGAAACAAATGAGAACATATTTAAATGTTTTGTATTGTATCAATACTTTTTGCTCAATTTTAACAAATGGCTCAGTCTTTGCTAGGAGCTACCACCTCAACAAGCATGGGTTTCAGGCCATATCATCAAGGTCACAAAGCTGCCTCCAGAGCTAGGCTCTCAAACAATGCTGCACTGCAGAATCACCCGCAGTTTTAAAACACAAAGCAAAAACAAACTGATGCTAAGATCCCGGATCGCCTCTCAATCCCAGCCTCCAGAGCCAGAGCTTTGGTGTGTCCCAGATGATTAGAATACAGCTGGTCCAAAGACTGGGGTTCTAAACCACTGCTCCCAAAGCTATTTTTCAATGACGTTTCTTTTTAACTACATTTCTTTTAAAAATTTTCCAGAGCTACAACATCAAAGAGGCAGTAATTCTCCTCTGGTTCCTTCAATGATTGAAATGAAGCATCACATTATTTTGATATTTACTAGGACAGCACAACAGTCCCACAAATGGAGAGCTTTCATTTTCTAGAGCCAGAGTAGGGTTGGTAGTCAGGGACATGGGAGAGGGGGAAAGGAACAAAGAATAGGCATTCCGACACAGTGTGTACCAGAAGTGCCATTATGTGGAAGACAGTCACTTAGTGTGTCTGAGTCCCTGCTGGTGTTGTGTCTTCCTACAGTGGCTTCATTCATGATCACCAGATGTCAGACCTGCCAGATGTCGTTTTTAGCCCCATGAGGCATAGTAAGGTCTGGTGTATCACGCAAACACACACACACACACAAGCACACATGTACACGCACTTACACACATACAAACATACACACACACATACACTCAACTACCACCTCAATACGGAAGGCTTCCAACAGTGAGCACACCAGCCAACACGGTGCCATCTTTCCACTCACTGTAAGATTTCTCCAAGGTCTTATAAGTGAATGAATGGATAGGCCATAGGGTAGGGGTGTCTTCGGCTATGGATCTCAAGATTCCACACTGCATGCAAGCCAATGGCTCCTTTGACTGAGCCCCCACCCACATGATGAACCCCTGGTATGAGCGATGTTCTCATTTAAATGTCCCAATGACTCTCAAGACATGATCATTGCCAAGTAGTCTCATTTTACTGCTGACAAGTGGAAGCTACACGGGAGAAGCGGCCTGGTGAGATCACAGAACAGTCAACCAGGTTTGCCTGGCTCAGAGGCTCATCTTCTGACTCACTAGATGAGCCTGACTCACTAGAAAGAATCTTTTGCTTCTATCAAATCAGAATCTCAAGGTAGAAACACCACCAGCTTTTTTTTTTTTTTTTTTTTTTTTTTTTTTTTTTTAAAAAAAAAGAGTGTTTGAGTTTGCCAACCAAAAATAAAAATGGGGTTAAATTTTATAAAAGAAAAAACCCCCCCCGGGTATAAATTTAATTATT
>CAUYQU010036434.1:0-53968 GCA_963574635.1 Cheracebus regulus
CTACCACCGAGATCTTCACGAGATGTCTCACTCTTTCCCAACCCGACGCTCGTGCGATCTCCTCGGGAACGCACACAGGACCCTGGAGGGAGCCGCGCCTGGGCCTCGGGAACGCGCACAGGACCCTGGAGGGAGCTGCGCCTGGGCCTCGGGAAAGCGCACAGGACCCTGGAGGGAGCTGCGCCTGGGCCTCGGGAACGCGCACAGGACCCTGGAGGAGGCTGCGCCTGAGCCTCGGGAACCCGCACAGGACCCTGGAGGGAGCTGCGCCTGGGCCTCGGGAACGCGCACAGGACCCTGGAGGGAGCCGCGCCTGGGCCTCGGGAACGCGCACCGGACCCTGGAGGAGGCCGCCACCTGCTGGGCCTCAGGAACGGGCACCAGCAGAGGCAGGGCTGGAAAGGGCAGGGGAGGCTGGGCCCACATTTCATCTCTGTTCCCTCTCCCTCCACAGTGGCGCCCTTATTAACTCCCCTACTGCAGCACTCAGCTGGGGTCAGCGGGGCCGTGGTGTTGCACGACTTCGTGAAGGGCCTGGTGTCCCTGGACTTGGACACCCTGACCCTGCCAGGCTCGGTCCCACAGCCCTGCTCAGGTCCCTCAGCAGCCTGGTCTCCAGCAGATGGGTATCCTGGACACGTCTCACCTGACTTACTGGACACAAGATCACCAAGACCAGGGGCAGGCCGGGTGCAGTGGCTCTCGCTGGTAATCCCTGCACATTGGGAGACTGAGGCAGGAAGATCGCTTGAGCCCAGGAGCTGGAGATCACCCTGGGCAGCATGGTAAAACCCGTCTCTCCAAAAAATACAAAACTGAATCAGGTGTGGTGGTGCACGCCTGTGGTCTCAGCCACTCGGGAGGCTGAGGTGGGAGGATTGCTGAGCCGGGGACGTCAAGGCTGCAGTGAGCTGTATTTGCTCCCCTGCACTCCAGCTGGGGTGATAAAGCAAGAACCTGTTTCAAAAAAAAGAAAAGAAAGGAAAGAGAGAAGAGGAAGGCAGGAAGGAAGGAAAAGAAGAGAAGGCTGGGCACAATGGCTCACACCTGTAATCCCAGCACTTTGGGAGGCCAAGGTGGGTGGACCACGTGCGATCAGGAGTTTGAGACCAGCCTGGCCAACATGGTGAAACCCTGGTCTCGACTAAAAATACAAAAATTAGCCGGGCGTGGTGGCACATGCCTGTAATGCCAGCTACTCAGGAGGCTGAGGCAAGAGAATTGCTTGAACCTGGAGGGGGAAGGTTGCAGTGAGCTGCGATCGTGCCATTGCACTCCAGGCTAGGCAACAGAGTGAGACTCCACCTTAAAAAAAATAAAATAAAAGGGGCGGCTTCCTCTGAAGCCAGCTCTGCAGCCAGACACCTCAGCTGGGACATTTCCTGAGCTGCTAGGCGGGAGCACGGTGGGCTCTAACTGTCCCCACCCCACCCCAACCAGGGCTCGCTGCACCAGAGGCTACCTAGAAAAGCAGTTCTTTCCTGTTAAGAATCAGAAAAGTAGTGACATTCTCAGACATCAGCCAACTACAGACTGGCCTGCAGAAGGAAGGAAAGTAGAAGGAGGAAGTCGAGTGACACCGGGGCAAGGCAGCGTGGCCGGGCGCCGCGCTCAGGGCGGAACTCTTGTACTGGTTTGCAGCCCAGAAGCGGTCCGCAGCCCCTGCCGTCCAGCCCTAACCCTGACCTCTTTGGGCCTCAGTTTCCCCACCTAGACAAGGATGATTGTCTGTGAGTCTGTTATTTTTCATTCAGCAACCTTGTACTCAGTGCCTGTCTGGTGTGAGAACAGTAGTGTCTGCAGTTCCAGTGCTTTCACTACACCTTACTCATGTCTTGTATTTAAATCCGGTCTGATGATTTACATAATGCTTCACCCACGAGAATTCCTTCAGCAGGGAACACGGGTGTCATGGAGACGCTGCCTCCAGCCTTGGTAACCACTAGGGAAGGAACACCAGGGACACCTGGTCCTGACTTGGGATCTGGTGCTCCAGGCTCTAGCTCTGTCCGTAGCCTGAGGGTGCTGAGCCCCAAGCGGTCACACCTGCACTGTCACTGAGCTTGGGAGTGGCCCGTCCAGGGCCGGCCAGCAGCAGAGGCCTGCCTTCCCTGGGGACATTGCAACCCAGGAGCCACAGCAGAGGAAGCTGAGCAGGGCGGCTCCCCGGGAGGCCACACCTGTGCCCCAGGGGTTCTTGGACAGTTGGGAGCAGGGCTCCCGGATGTCCCCCTAACAAGGAGAGTAGGGGCTGGAGCCATGAACGTGGACACTGAAAGAGGAGTGACTGTCTTTGTACCCTGAGTGCCAGTCCTTGCGGGCATTACATTTTACAGTACATTTGTAACCAGAAAAGTAGACTTTCAAAAGAAGACATCACCTAAGTGACGTGTAAGGAGTGGCAGAGTCATCTCTCCAGAGCTGGTGACAGTAGGGAGGCATTTGAAAAGGCGGCTGGACAGCACAGGCCCTGAGTGGGGACGGGTCCCCGGGCCCAGAATGCAGCGACCGGCTGGCCAAAGTGCCTTCCAGGTTCCCTGGGTCACCCGTGCAGAGAAGGCAGCCGCTGGCCCAGCAGCCCGGCTGCAAAGGGCCCTCGCCATGTACCAGTTACTCATTCATTTAGACGAGGTCCGCTCTGTCACCAAGGCTCAATCACAGCTATGTGGTACAATCATAGCTCACTGCAGCCTCAACTTCCTGGCCTCAAGTGATCCTCCCACCTCAGCCTCCTGCCTCTGTGCACCTGTTCTGAGGCCCCACCCCACAGACCTGAGACTATAGATGCATCTGGCCTCCTGGACCCACACTGTGTGGATGTGACTGCTGTCAGTTCACAGCCTCAGGAGCAAGAGTAGGAATGGGAGGTCCTCCCAAGATGGAAGTTCAGTGTTCTCTGAAACATGAACCCTGTGGACCTCAGTCACCAGAGTGGTCCAGCGCACAAGGGCCCCAGCCCCAAGCCGGCCTGCTTCTGATGGAGGGGTGTGCACCTGAGTGAGGAGCTGCCCACCCGAGCCTCAGCTTCCTCATTCATCAACTCTGGATATTTAGTTCAAGAATATAAAGCACTGCCAGGCCTGGTGGCACCTGTAGTCCCAGCTACTTGTGAGGCTGGGGCAGGAGGATCACTGGAGCCCAAGGGTTCAAGTCCAGCCTGGGAGACAGAGTGAGACCCCATCTATTGATTGATTGACTGAGACAGGGTCTCACTCTGTCACCCAGGCTGGAGTGCAGTGGTGCGATCTCGGCTCACTGTACCCTTGGCCTCCTGGGTTCAAGCGATTCTCCCACCTCAGCCTCCTGAGTAGCTGGGGCTATAGGTGCCTGCCACCACACTCAGCTAATTTTTAAATTTTTTTGTAGAGACAGGATCTCCCTATGTTGCCATGGCTGGTCTCGAACTGCTGGGCTCCAGCGGTCCTCGTACCTCAGCCTCCCAACGTCCTGCGATTACAGGCATGAGCCACTAATTGTAGTGGTAGTGGTGGTAGTGATGGTAGGTAGTGATGGTAGTGATGGGAGGTAGTGATGGTAGGTAGTGATGGTAAGTAGTGATGGTAGGTAGTGATGGTAGTGATGGTAGGTAGTGATAGTAGGTAGTGATGGTAGGTAGTAGTAGTAGTGATGGTAGGTAGTGATGGTAGGTAGTGATGGTAAGTAGTGATGAGTAGTGATGGTAGATAGTGATGGTAAGTAGTGATGAGTAGTGATGGTAAGTAGTGATGGTAGGTAGTGATGAGTAGTGATGGTAGGTAGTGATGGTAGGTAGTGATGGTAGGTAGTGATGGTAGGCAGTGATGAGTAGTGATGGTAGTGATGGTAGTGATGGTAGGTAGTGATGGGTAGTGATGGTAGTGATGGTAGGTAGTGATGAGTAGTGATGGTAGGTAGTGATGGTAGTGATGAGTAGTGATGGTAGTGATGGTAGGTAGTGATGAGTAGTGATGGTAGGTAGTGATGGTAGGTAGTGATGAGTAGTGATGGTAGTGATGGTAGGTAGTGATGGTAAGTAGTGATGAGTATTGATGGTAGGTAGTGATGGTAGGTAGTGATGGTAGTGATGGTAGGTAGTGATGGGTAGTTATAGCAAGTAGAGATGGTAGGATGGACGTGCTGCTGTGAAGCAGAGGCGGCTGGGGAGTACAGTGGTGGAGGCAGGGAAGGAAAAAAGCACAGAAGTCATCTGCCATGTGTTACTAAAAAATGCATGAAGCTCATTGATCAGCATCTTGCCTGCAAATTTCCCTATCAGGCAACTCTGATCTTCACAATTCAGGTGGAAACGTGTCTTTAGGACAGAAAACAGGTAAACTGTAGGACTCCCTTCAAGGTTCAGTTTTTCCCTGTCCCTACTTTTGGACACTGCTCAACAGGCTCCATCCGAATTCAAGAATCTGGGTGCATCGGTGAGGCTAACAAGTGAATACACCAGGCATTTGAAAGACACACACACACGGGCCAACACCTTCAGTTACGCACACGCACAGTGTCTACATATACCTATGTGCACAGATTTCTGGGCATGAATATATGTGTTCCAAGCCTCTCTGTACCTACAAGTTTTGATACAAACCTACACACAGACACGGAGCATACACAGATAATACTTAAGGGTCCGCATGTCTAGCACCTGGAACAAAGCTGCACATCAAGCAGACAGAACACAGCAGCAGGGCTGCGTTTCATGCTGTCCTTTCCTGAAGCACACATGCATGAGACACCTCATTCTAGTTCTGTGGTTTCTGTGAAGAACTGGTGGGTCAGCCATTCCTAAGGAAGCTGGTGTTGAAAACTCCTGAAGTCACACGGCATCATCATGTGGCCATAGCTGTTGCTCTGAATTTCAAATCTGATGGCTTCATTGTTGTTTTTCGAAAAGTTTCATGGTTATGTCATCAAAAAACCCACTAATTTGTGGAGTAAAGTTGAAGCGATATCTAGTTGGTGTGTTTCCAAAGAGAATACATGGATTTCTGCTTGCACTTCTGTTCCCAGAGCTGAGTATGTGAGTGTTTGTTCAGGGATCTGTATCACACAGCCTTATCTCTATCCCTACTGAGGTGGGGCCTCCCAAGGAAGTTTAGGCTGGAACTTGAGACAATTTATTGCCAAATTAACAAAGTAGATTCATTTGGAATGAGCTGACTCAAATCAGAAGACTTGGACCCAATTCAAACATCCAGACCAAAACCTACACTCTCTCTGGTTAAGACCGGATGGAAATTCTTCCTCTGCATCTTCCATCCATGGACACTTCATGGCAGAAGGCTCCATCGCCTTCAGAGGCCGGCCAGGGAAGGTGAGGAGGAGGCAGGAAGCCACATGGCTGCTCCACTCTGTAGAATTTCAAGGAACGGAAGCTTTTTTAAAATTCAGATTCCAAGGCCTCAGCCTGGGCCTCCTGACTCCCGGCCAGGGTTTGGAGAGCAGGGCATGCGTGCAGGTGGAAGGCGCTGGAGAGGCAGGCACGTGGCAGTCTCCTCCCACTCTCTTACGCTGTAGGGATGGAGAAAGAGCGTGGCTCTGGACTTGGGGCAGCGTCCCTCAGAGACTGATCACTCACTGCTAGGGACCCCAGGCAGGCCAGTGCTCCCTCTGGATCTCAGGATACTCTTTAATAAAATGGGAAGATCATCGTAAGGTGACCTCATCCCCAACACCTCGTCTCTAGCTCTCATCTTCTACCACTCTGGGAAGTTGTGTGGGTGGGAAGTCAGAGCAGCTTCCTCAAAGAGGAGGAAAACCCAGGACGTGAAGCAGGGGCAGGTTTGGAGAGGCAGACGTGAGGAGGAACGGGGGTAAAATCCCGCCTACCTGGGCAAGGGTGTCCACCTGAGCAGTGCTTCTCAAATAAGAGGCCCTTCCCTATTAGCGAATCACAAACGTATTTTAGGTGGGTCATATGAAACAGAAACAGATACGAAATGAGAACAGACAGTAGCTCGGTGCCTGGCATACAGTAAGCATCAGGCGAGCGGGAGTCTCTACTGTTTCTGTTGTGAGCCATGGACCAAAAGTTTGAAAGGCACTCACCATGCTGTTCATGGTCTCTAGCTCGTCACTAGCACGTGACCTCCATGAGCAAGGGATTTTTGACAGTTCAGTTCAGTGTTAAAGCCCCCACGTCTAAAGCAGCGCCAGCACAAAGTAAAGGCTCGGTAAGTATTTATTGGATGCATAAATCAGTATCATTCCATGACGTTTTGTCATATATATATATATTCCCTCTTGGGCTAGACTGCCAGGGTCTGTCTGGCAGATGAACTCTGTGCTCCCAAGTCCCGCAAGCTCCCCTGGGACATGGGATGTCACAGCATCCCTTCTCGGTGCTGTTGAAAGCGTGTATGCTGAGCTCCAGGGATGGCGGCAGGCAGCCTCGGTCCCACACAAGGGTGGTAGGGGACACCTGTCCCCTCCCCACCTGCCCCTGTCCCAGATGTCCCCACATCTCACCCACAGTTTCCCTTCCTGGCAGCATCACGACTTGGCATCCCTCTCCTGGCAGAGACAAAAATGGCCCTCTTCACCCCGACAACCTCTCCTCCTGGACTGGAGCCTGCGTTAGCCAGGAGGGGAACCATTTCCTTCTCAGGTGAAGACGCTGTTAATGGCAGAGGAATCTTGGGCTAATGGGTCGATCAGAACCTTAGCTGCAAGCGGCTCCAGCTGTCTTCAGCTCCTGGGCCAGTGGTCCTCAGAGCGTGGTTTCTGGGCCAGCAGTGTCCTCGTCAACCTAGGAACTTGCTAGAAAAGCACATTCGTGGACCTGCCTCAGACCTACTGAATGGAAAACTCGGCGGTGGGGCCCAGCCCCCCAGTGATCCCGAAGCTTGCTCAGGTGTGAGCTCCGGCCTATTGTTGAGGAGGGAAAGCAGCATCAGGACTGACTCGTGGTGGAGGCGCTGGGAAGGGGAAGGCGGTGGCTACTATTTTCAGACGCCTGCCCCCACTTCCCAACCCCGTCATCCTCACAGGGGAGGTGGCTACCAAGTCACCTAAATACTGAGGGTGGCAGGCAGTGGGAGACCCATTTCCCAAAACACTGCGGTGGGCAAAGGCCCCACCTAGGAGATCAGAGCTCTTCCCACACACCAGCAGCAACCCCTGCTCATGTGCTCATCGCAGCCACAGGGAATAACTCTCGACATTAGCCCCGGAGTCTGCCTCTCCCTCAGGGTCCCTCTCCCTGCACTGGGGCTGGATTCTCCCACACACAGTGTGGATGGTCCCAGAGCACAGAAGGCTCTGTCCTCAGGTCAGGGGCTAGCAGGTCTGGAGGGAGCCCCCCTCCACAGACAAGTCCCCATGACATGACTTTCCAGAAGCTGGACCTCCCGGCCTGATCAATGCTTGCCCCGACGTGCTGCTATGTGAGCTGACACAATTTCCCCTGATGGACAGCTGTTTATTTTTACAGTTTATGATGAACCATGTTAGAGGTTTTCGATTTCTGCTAGTCTTAGAATGTTTCTTTTAAAAATAAATATAAGGCCGGGCATGGTGGCTCACACCTGTAATCCCAGCACTTTGGGAGGCCAAGGTGGGCAGATCGATTGAAGTCAGGAGTTTGAGACCAGTCTGGCCAACATAGCAAAACCCTGTCTCTTAAAATTGCAAAAATTAGTGGTGACGTGTGCCTGTAATCCCAGCTATTGGGGAGGCTGAGGCAGAAGAATTGCTTGAAGCTGGTAGGCAGAGGTTGCAGTGAGCTGAGATGGCACCACTGCACTCCAGCCTGAGCAACAGAGAGAAACTCTGTCTCAAAAAAAGTAAAAATAGAAAAATAAAATAAATAGAAGTTTAAAAATTGCACTTAGATATAAAAATCATGAGGTATGAATGACTGCAATTCAGGACTACCCTATCCCACAATGCCACCTCTGTTTCTGAGGGACACCATAACTTAGAACGCTAGCGGGAAGTGGCATCTGAGGCTGTGTGTGCATGTACGTGCATATGTGTAGGACTGTATGCGTGTGCATGTACACGCGTATGTGTAGGTATGCATGTGTGTGCACGTACATGCGTATATGTAGGTATGTATGTGTGTGCACGTACACGCGTATGTGTAGGTATGTATGTGTGTGCACGTATGGGCGTATGTGTAGGTATGTATGGGTGTACATGTACGGGCATATGTGTAGGTATGTATGGGTGTGCATGTACGGGCGTATGTGTAGGTATGTATGCGCGTGCACATACGCGCGTACGTGTAGGTATGTATATGTCTGCATGTACGCGCCTATGTGTAGGTATGTATGCGTGTACATGTACGGGCATATGTGTAGGTATGTATGTGTGTGCATGTGAATGAGTGCAGGATGTGCAGATATGTGAGTATCCCAGTTATCTTTGTAAAATTAATCCCCCTCTCATAACCGCCAGGGCGTTTCCTGTGTCCTATGAAACGGCATGTCCTACAGCACTCTTCCACAGCTGCATCCTAAGATGTTTTCAAGACTGTTCTAAAAAGCTTGGTCGTATTTGAAGAGGAGGACAGTCCACAAACACCCACAGCTGGGAATGAGATTCGGGGTGTGTGTGTGTGTGTGTGTGTGTGTGTGTGTGTGTGTGTGTGTGTTTCTGAGATGGAGTCTCGCTCTGTCTCCCAGGCTGGAGTGCAATGGCATGGTCTTGGCTCACTGCAAACTCTGCCTCCCGGGTTCAAGCGATTCTCCTGCCTCAGCCTCCCGAGTAGCTGGGATTACAAGCGCCCACCACCACGCCTGGCTAACTTATATATTTTTAGTAGAGACAGGGTTTCACCATGTTGGCCAGGCTGGTCTCAGACTCCTGATCTCGGTGACCCACCTGCCTCGACCTTCCAAAGTGCTGGGATTACAGGCGTGAGCCACCACGCCCAGCTAGGGATTTGTGTTTTAATGACACAAATGTGAGTCTTCATCTGCTTCTTAGACTGTCAGCAAGATCACCAAGGCTGTTACTAGTGCAAGTGTGTACAGGATAAGAGGCAGGGCGAGGGGCTGTTGGGTAAATGCTCCCGACCTCGTACCTGTGCAGAGCTCATGCCTGACGGGGAGTGCCTGGGAGGGAGAAATGGTTCTGGAATCGCCCAGTGAAACCACCAGGACCTTGTGGGAAAACTGCAGCCCTAGACCGGGGCCCCTGAGGTCTAGTGTTATTCTGGATACACAGCAGTGTCCACACAGCAGATACCAGCTTAACTTGTGGCGGAGATGATGGTACAGTGAAGAGTATTCCTCTCGGCCAAGCATCCTTGGCCAGATAAATTTCTACTACTCATAAGTCACCCAGTCTCAGGTATTTTGTTACAGCAGCCCCTGAGATGCCGGTAATTTTCCTCTGGCCAAGGGTTAGCAGGATGGGGGACAGGGGCCTGCTGAGAGTGAATTAGGCAGGTCGCTCTTAGCTGACTTTCCCCCTATGAGCAGCTCTGTTCCTTTCTTCAAGCCACATCCTCACAGGATGCTGGCCTTGAGCTCTTGTCCCCAAGACTCTCTCTCTAGGAACTTGTCCTTCCCACAGGCCCTCGATGCCTGAGACCCAGTGAAGCACCCACTGCGGCTGCAGCCCCCATGGCCTTCCCAGCCCTACACACATCCTGGGGTGCTGAGCCCTTTCCTTCCAACACGACCATGAGCTAACCTGGTGCATCATACCCACGCGGCAAAGCGCCGACACACTCTGCCGGGGCTGCTCCAGCCTTGCTCCCAGGCCAGGCATCTGAGCCTTTCTAACTGGCTCTTTCTTCCAAACACAATGCTTCTGTCCTCTGGGGTTTCAGGTCTAGAGAAAAAGAGGCCACCCTCTGAGGCTGGCACCTGGAAGTATCCATGTAGGCAGGCGAAGCTGGCAGCTCACACGGCTCCCCGGAGTGGTCTGGGGGTGTCTTTCCCCAGCTCCATTAACAGATCACGTGGAGATCTGCCACGGCGGGAGCATTTACACCACAGCAGTCGGCAAACATGGTGAATCAGGGCGGCTCTTCTAGGGAGCTGGTTGTTAAACCTTTGCCAGCACCCCACTGCCCGTGGCCCAGTGGCTTTTAAACCACGCCACCCCTCGGACTCCTGCACTGTGAAGTCAGATTGCAGAGACGAGGCTGAGGAATTCAGCTTTCACAAATGGATTGGATGAAACCTTGGATAGATACTGCTATGTTTTGAATGTTTGTGCCACCTACAAAATGCAGACGTAATCCCTCATGTAACCGTGTTAAGAAGTGGGCTTGGGGGTGGTGGGGTCATGAGGGCAGGGCCCTCAGAAATGGGTGACTACTCTTAAAAAGGGCTGGAAGGAACCAGTGAGGCCTACTTTTGTCTATGTGAGTCACAGTGTGCAAGATTCCACCTTGGAAACAGAGACCCGGCCCTCGCCGGATACTGAACCTGCCAGTCCCCACCCTGGTCTTGGACTTTCCAGCCCCCAGAACCGTGGGAAGTAAATTTCTATTATTTATAAATCACCCAGTCTCAGGTTTTTTTTTTACAGCAGTACAAACAGATGAAGACGAATACTGCATGTCTTTTTTTCTTTCTTGAGACGGAGTTTCACTCTTGTCGCTCAGGCTGGAGTGCAATGGCATGATCTTGGCTCACTGCAACCTCCACCCCCTGGGTTCAAGTGATTGTCCTGCCTCAGACCCCCAAGTAGCTGGGACTACAGGCACACACCATCACGCCCGGCTAACTTTTGTATTTTTAGTAGAGACAGGGTTTCACCACATTGGCCAGGCTGGTCTCAAACTCCTGACCTCAGGTGATCCACCCCTCTCGACCTCCCAAAGTGCTGGATTACAGGTGTGAGCCACAGTGTCCAGCTACCGCATGTCTTTTGATCTATTTAAAAACAAGAGGATAATACTAAGGATAACATATATCTTTAAAGCTGAAATTGGACTTCTGTCAGCAGACATCATCTCGTCTGAGCTTCACAGCCCGCAGGTGAGGAGAGCTGGGGAGCCTAGACGCTGAGCCGTTCGGGCTGGCCCAGGCAGGCCCAGGCCCAGGCACTGCTCCCACGGTTCCTCTTCCAACAGCTCCTGCAGGGTGTTCTGAAGGAAAATCGGTTCCTGTTTAGGAAGTTCTTTGTGATCCTGGAATACCGCAGGATGGTGGAGACCTCGAGAATTCTAACCGTGTTGGGGAAAGGAGGGCTCAGAGGCAGTGCCCACCGCCCGGCAGGCCACAGGCCCTGAGACACAGGCTGCCTGGGGAAAGGGGCCTCTGACGCGTGTGCTTTAGAGAAAGTTTCTGGCAGGCCTGTGCTCCCTCCCACATGGGGCCACCTGGCCATGCCAGCTACGCCCTGTCTTCCTAAAACTTGGCCCTTCCCTTCCGCAGGAGTCCGAGTGACGTCAGGATGATGGTGGGAAAGCTTATAGTCAAGAATCTCTGTGCCTCAGTTTCCCCATGTCCCTATTAGTCTCTGTGTCTAGATGGACAGGAGACCAAAGGATGGAGGGTGACAAGAAACAAAAGCCCTACAGTGTTCATTTCTGGCGACTGCTGTGACAACATACACACATGGGGGCTTAGAACAGCAGAAATGGATTCTCGAAGTTCTACAGGCCGAAGTCCAAGGTCAAGGGGTGGGCAGGGCCACACCCCCTCTGAAGGCTGTGGTAAACCCTTCCGTGCCCCTTCCTAGTTCTGAGGGTCACTGGCTCTCCTGAGGAATCCCTGGTAGTAGCCAGTGTACTCTCATCTCGGCCTCTGCCACCCAATCTCGGCCTCCATCACCCAATCTCGGCCTCCATCGTCCCATCTCGGCCTCTGCCATCCCATCTCGGCCTCCACTGTCTCATTTCGTCCGCCACTGTCCCATCTCAGCCTCCGCCGCCCAATCTCGGCCTCCGCCGTCCCATCTCGGCCTCCACCGTCCCATCTCGGCCTCCACCATCCTGTGGCCCCGTGTCTTCATCTTCTTGGGAGGATGCCGTCATGCTGTAGTAAGGCCCACCCTGGTCTAGGATGACCTCATCTTCACCAAGTACATCTGCCAGAGATGCTATTTCCATATAAGGTCACACTTACAGGTGCAGGGGTTACGACCTCTCTATATATTTTGGGGATCACAGTTCAATCCATGCCACTTGTGCAAGCTGGGTGTGCTCCAGCCTGGGGAAGCTGCTCCCTGCTCAGCCAACAGCACTTGCCATTTGTTCGGAGGGTGCTGTAGTGAGGCACAGAGGCTCCACTGGGCTGCAGGGCGTTGAGGCACGGGCACCCCGGGCTCTGGAGGGCAGCAGGCAGGCCCTGGGGAGACACCCCAGGGAGGCTGAGAACCCACACCCCCTAGACTGAGGGCCCTGCACACAGGTGGCTCAGTGTCTGCAGAAAGAGGCAGGAGACAGGTGCGGGGGACTCACAGCACCAATCCCCGTAGCGACACGTCTAATGATTACCTGGACAGTGGGTGTGAACCGGATGGGCCCAGGATAGACCGAGAGGTTCAGTCCTCTCACCTAGTAAGCTTCTGGAGTGTGTAATGGAAAGATGCCTGTCCGGAAGGTCTCTCCTGGAAGGAGGGATCAAATCTGCCTGTTTAAGCTGCGACTAAGTGCTGCTCAGCTGATGCGCTGTTTCCACATGTTAGAAAGGAAGAAATGAACAGGAGGCAGAAAGGCAACTTGTTCCATGCTCTGCCTCGGATCAAACCTAATCTGGTGGGCAGCCTGCCATCTCGGAGGAGGGTAAATTGAGGCTCAGAGATGGCATTGGCCATGCTGGGCAAAGCAGCCCAAACTCACACTCAGCCAAGGAGCCCCGAGGCTGGAGTGAACCCGGGATGGACCAATTCCAAAATCCTCAGGTCCTCCTACGCTCCTTCCCGCCCACCCCACCTCCATCGCCCTGTGTCCAGGCACGTGGCCCCTGCACCCACCAGCATCCCCCTGTCCCGCCGGCTTCTGCCAGTGGGAAGAGTCAGAGGTGGAGTCTGGTGCCCTGAGTGCTGCCTCGCAGTTGTGCAAATCCGTTCAGCGCAGTGAGTTTCCACTCAGTGTCTACTTTGATGCTGAAGATCTAGTCCCCAAACCCCGGTCCCTGACAGTGTCAATGAAAGCCGAGTCTGATGATACCAAATAAGAAGTCCTTGGGCTGGGAGTGGTGGCTCACGCCTGTAATTCCAGCACTGTGGGAGGCCGAGGCAGGCAGATCACAAGGTCAAGAGATCGAGACCATCCTGGCCAACATGGCAAAACCCCGTCTCTACTAAAAATACAAAAATTAGCCGGGCATGGTGGCACATGCCTGTAATCTCAGCTACTTAGGAGGCTGAGGCAGGAGAATTGCTTGAACCCAGGAGGTGGAGGTTGTGGTGAGCCGAGATCGCGCCATTGCACTCCAGCCTGGGCAACGAGAACGAAATTCCATCTCAAAAAAACAGTCTTGAAGGAGCCACCACAATATGACCTTAGGCCAGTCATTCGAGCTCCCAGGCACAGCCCAACGCGGCATCCCTGCTCCCCAACCCGCAAATGGATGGCGGGACCCACAGGACTCTCAAGCTCCTCCAGCGACCCCGCCGTCTCTGTGCCTGGCCTCATTACCTGGGATCCAGCCACTCACACCCTTACAGCTGCTTAACTTTTCTTAATGGCCCGGCAGGGAAATATCACAAAACAAACACAAACAAAGCACAGAAAAAAGAAACGGCGCGCATGCCAGACTTCAGCATGGCTCTGACATTATATTGGTGCCTCTCGCTAGGAGAGGCCAAAGCCACAGCTTTCTGGAACTGGAGGGAGCCTGCCTGCTCCTGCCATCAGAGCACACTTGAGCGTTTTGCTAAGAACGGGTTTTCCCGGTTTGAGGCCAGCGAGTTTGGGGCCTCTGGCAAAGAAATCACTTCTGCTTTTGCCAACCAGCTTCCCCTTTTCTGGAAACTGCCGGATCCCCACCTTGCTGTTGCTGTCAGGGCCTCTGCCAGCAACAGCTACTCCTGGCCCGCGTGCTGGTGCGGGGGTCTGAGACTGCAGTCACTGTGGCCAGCGTGGGCGAGCGGCTCTCGTGAAGTTGGCCGAGTGCGTCTCTCCAGAGTCGGCTACAGATGGAAATTTCCATATTCCCCTGTTCAGCCAAAATCACAGCCTTTTGGTTTCATTATTGTTGTCAAACCATTAACCACTAACCCCTGGCACCCAGGGGAGAGCGCTCCTGGGGCCCCACTCAGCGTGCTGGTGAGTTCGAAGGTCTTAGGAGTGGATGCTTCTGGAAGGAAGGTAGGAAGCCTCCCTCCTCACAGGTCCCCCTCCACAGCTCACGTCCAAAATACCTTACTCCGTATCATCCTCGTCTGTGAAATGTGCACATCCTCACTCTCAGCACTGCTAAAACACTCCTTGGACTCAGCTTCCCAGGGGAGTTCACAGGAGACAGAGCCGGCCTTCCTGCTCTGTGGGGGGCTTCCCTTCACTCCCTCTCACCTGGAGGCCGGGGGCAGTGAGCGGGGGCAACACTGAAAATGGCGTCAGGCTCTTGACCATCGCCTGTGCCTGCTCCATCCCTGTGTCTAGAACACCTGCCTCAAAGCAAACTGTCAGCAAGTGCTGCTTAGTGAGTGACAGGAGGGACGCACGGGAACCCAGCTGCTACACAAGCCCATGCCCTGTGTGAGGTGCCAGCTCAGACCCAGGTACTGGTCGGGGGTCCCTGGGGCTAGCGGGGACAGAACTCTCAAGAATGTAAGCCCTGGCTGGGCACAGCAGCTCATTCCTGTAATCCCAGCACTTTGGGAGGCCGAGGTGGGCAGATCACCTGAGGTCAAGAGTTCAAGACCAACTTGGCCAACATGGTAATACCCCGTCTCTACTAAAAATACAAAGATTAGCCAGGCATGGTAGCACATGTGTGTAATCCCAGCTACTAGGGAGGCCGAGGCAGGAGAATTGCTTGAACCCAGGGAGTGGAGGTTGCAGTGAGCTGAGATCACGTCATTGCACTCCAGCCTGGGCAGCAGAGTGAGACTCCATCTCAAAAAAAAAGAATGCAAGCTCCATGCAGGCAGCGCCTCATGTGCCCTGCACGGCTGCATCCTCACTGTAGACCAGAGGCCTGTAGGGCAGCATGTGGTAAGCCCCCCGTTGTTAATGCGGCCCTGAGAAGCCACAGGACAGCTGAGACTATATGAAAAACTGCGCCCGGAGCACCGAGATCCCAACCTCAGAGCCTGAGGGTCACATAGGAACACAGGAGCAGGAAGTGCTCCCATCCTACAGAGAGACTGCAGAGGCCAGGCGTGTGCACAGAGCCTCCCACGCCAGCCCTGCACTCCTCCACAATTGACTTAGATCTTGACCTCCTCCTCCCTCCCTGGGGCCCCGCCCCTCTCCCATCTCACAGGCTGCATGGCCCCTAAGGGGTCAGGAGGGAGGGACACCTGTTCTTTCATAGTGACCCACCCAGCACGGCCGCGGCTCAGCAGGCAACCCCAGGACAGGCTGTTCCAGCTTGGATTTAATTTCACCCTCCAAAGGTAGGGGCGGCTGAAGAATTCCAAGGGTAAACCTCGTGTCTCTGGACTCAGCCCTATGTCACTTTTTCCTGTGTCCCTCAAAGAGCTCAGGACCCAGGAGATGCTGAGGCTATAACTTTTGCTCTTAAAGTTTTTAAAAGTCAGTGACGATTGTAACAAGGCCAACAAGGCCTGGATGCAGGAGTGTGCTGTCCCGAGGCCACAGCATCCTGGAGGAGAAGGAAAGGGCTGCAGCTGGGTTGGCACAGCAAGATTCCAGAAAAGAGAAAGTTGGTTTCAGAAGAGGGGGAAAAAGTCAAAATGGTCCGGGTGTGGTGGCTCACACCTGTAATCACAGCACTTTGGGAGGCTGAGGTGGGCTGATGACCTGAGGTCAGGAGTTCAAGACCAGACTGACCAACATAGAGTAACCCCATCTCTACCAAAAATACAAAATTAGCTGGGTGTAGTGGTGCACGCCTGTAATCTCAGCTACTCGGGAGGCTGAGGCAGGAGAATTGCTTGAACCCTGGAGGCAGAGGTCACAATGAGCCGAGATCACACCATTGCACTCCAGCCTGGGCGACAAGAACAAAAGTCTGTCTAAAAAAAAAAAAAAAAAAAAAAAAAGTCAAAACAAAAGATTTGTCTGAAAAATAATCTACATTCTAAAAACTCAGCTGCTTAAAAATAATTTATGCATATATTTTTCACATGATAATTTTTATATGGTTGATGGGTCAGATATTAGGTTGAACTCTGCAAGGCTATCATTTTTGATTAGAAAATAGTCAAATAGTGGCTTTTCTACACAGTAACCTAATGCTATCACCTGCTCTTCACTGCTGAGGAATCTGGGCACAGGGCTGAGAAACGATGATTTGGGCTCAAAATAAGACCTTCTGACCCGAACCCAGACCCCTCCTACCTAATCAGGCTGCTTCCCACCAAAAAATCAACGTAGAATAGAATCCAGGCCCCCTTTATTTTAGAGACAAGGATAACCTGGGCGTTGAGGTCAGGCCTGGCCACCTGCGGGGTACAGACGAGTCATTCGCCAGCAGCCCAAAGGCAAAGTCCACTCCTGTCACCCCACCAGCCCTTGCTCCGCAATGCCACCACGAAGTGCCCAGCATGAGCCAGAGAGAAGCCGCCTCCACCCCTGACTGCTGCTTTTCTCTAAAAAGCACATTAGAAATGAGCCTCCAAGAAGTTTGACTTGAACCTGGAACTTTCTAACATGCAGAGTATCTATGTATCTCTATCGACATGCATGCCTCTCTCCCCCCACATGCACGCACACATGAACACACATGCACATGCACACAAACACACGTGCACACATAACCCTTCTGAACTTAAGCAGCACACATAGCAGCTTGATGCTCGTGGGGCCTGAGGCTCCTCCAACCCATTGGGGCTGCTGTGGGAGGCCTGCGCCCCAGAGCCTCCGGCCAGGACACACGCAGACTTCCCCTAACATCACAGGCACACGGAGGCATTTGGAGCCCCTGGGAATAGAGCTGGGTGACATCCCTGGCAAGGGCCAGGCAGCGGGAATCAAGCCGCCAAACTAGAGGACCTCATGGAATGCTAATGGCTGTGGACAGCGGGGCCAGAGGCTTGAGTGACGTCACCTCAGTTTGCACAGTTGGGCTGGGACCGGAGCTCAGCCTCCCTGGCTCCTGGGAGCTCAGGGCATGGGTACAGCCACAGAATCAGGGTGCCCGGTCCGCAGGGTACACCTCCTGTGATTCTCACACCACGGCCTCGAGAGAGGGAGGCAGCGAGGCAGTCATGGAAGAAGGGCTCCGCGAAAGAAAGGACACGCCTGACAAAGGGACAGAAAGAAAGGACACGCCTGACAAAGGGACAGGCTCGCACCCCAGCCCCCGACGGCTGCGGGGTCCGTACTCCAGAGCTGGAGCTGGGGAAAGCCCACACACTGCACCTTCCACACACACCGCCTCACACACACAGCACCTGCCACACACACCGCTTCATACACACACCTCCCACACATACTGCTTCACACACACAGCACCTTCCACACACACCGCTTCACACACACTGCTTCACACACACAGCACCTTCCACACACACCACTTCACACACACTGCTTCACACACAGCACCTTCCACACACACCGCTTCACACACACAGCACCTTCCACACACACCGCTTCACACACACACTTTACACACACAGCATCTTCCACACACACCGCTTCACACACACTGCTCCACACACACCACCTTCCACACACACTTTACACACACACTGCTCCACACACACTGCTTCACACACTTTACACACACAGCATCTTCCATACATACCACTTCACACACCACTTCTCCACATACACCACCTTACACACACACTGCTTCACACACACTGCTCCACACACTGCTTCACACACACTGCTCCACACACTACTTCACACACACTTTACACAGCACCTTCCACACACCACTTCACATACTGCTCCACACACACTTTACACACACCATCTCATACACACCACTTCACACACACACTGCTCTGCACACTGCTTTACACACACCACTTTACACACGCAGCACCTTCCACACACACTTCACACACACACTGCTCCACACAGCTTCACACACTTTACACACACAGTACCTTCCACACACACTTCACACACACTGCTCCACACTTTACACACACAGCACCTTCTGCACACACTTCACCCACACACCACTCCACACACACCACTTTACACACACAGCACCTTCCACCCACTCACTGCTCCACACACACCTTCCTCACACACTGCACACACCACTGCTCTACATCACACTTTACACACACAGCATCTTCCACACACACACTGCTTTAGATACACCACTTCACATACACACAGCACCTTCCACACACACTGCTTCATACACACTGCCCCACACACTACACACGCACCACTTTACACATACACAGCTTCACACATACCACTTTACACACAGCACCTTCCACACACACCGCTTTAAACACACACTGCTCCACACACACTTTACACACACATTTCACACTTTTCACACACCACCTTACACAACACACTACCTTACACACCACTTCACACACACACACCACCTCACACACACTGCTTTACACACACCACCTTACACACACCTTACACACACACCACCTTACACACACACCACCTTACACACACACCACCTTACACTCTGCTTTACACACACACCTTACACACACAGCTTCACACAACACACCACCTCACACACTGCTTTACATACACACCACCTTACACACACACTGCTTCACACACATACCATTGCACACACACTTTATACATACACTGCTTAACACACCACTTTACACACACTTTATAAACTGCTTCACACACTGCTTCACACACCTTACACACACTTTACACAACACACCACCTTACACACTGCTTCACACACTTCACACAACACACCACCATACACACACACCACCTTATACACACCATTTTACACATACACCGCTTAACACACACACTTTACACATACCACTTCACACACACCGCTTTACACATACACCACTTACACACACTTCACACACACACCACTTCACACACACTTTACACACATACTACCTTCCACACACACCACTTACAGCACCTTCCACACACACTGCTTTACATACACCACTTCACACAACACCCCACCATACACACTTTACATACACACCACTTAACACACACCACCTTACACACACCGTTTTACACACACCACCTTACACACATACTGCTTTACACACACACCACCTTACACACACACCACTGTACACACATACCACCTTACATACATACCACCTTACACACATACCACCTCACACACACACCACTTTACACACATACTTTACACACCACTGTATACACACTGCTTTACACACACTTTACACCCACATTACTTTACACATACACCATCTTACACACACTGCTTTACACACACACCACTGTACACACACTGCTTTACATACACTTTATACACACACTGCTTTACACGCACCATCTTACACACACCACCTTACACACACACCACTCTCAACACACCCACTTTACACACAGCCCACCCTCACACTCACTTTACATACACATATACTTTACACACACAGGACCTTACACATACATCACCTTGCACAAACCACTTTACACACACACTACCTTACACACACTACCATACACATGCACAACCGTCCACATACATCACCCTCCACACATACACCACCCTCAACACACACACCACCCTTCACACACACCACCCTCCACACACACATACACAACCCTCCACACACACACACCACCCTCCACACACACACACCACCCTCCACACACACCACCCTCCACACACACACAACCACCCTCCACACACACACCACCCTCCACACACACACAACCACCCTCCACACACACACCACCCTCCACACAACCACCCGCCACACACACACAACCACCCTCCACACATGCACGCACACCACTCTCCCCACACACACCATCCTCCATATGCACACACACACCACCCTCTACACACACCACCCTCCACACACATACCACCCACCACACATGCACACTGCCCTCCACACCCACACACCACTCTCCACACACACACCACCCTCCACACACACACACCACCCTTCACACACACCACCCTCCACACACACCACCCTCCACACACACGCACACACACACACCACCCTCCACACACACACCAACCTCCACACACACACCACCTCTACACACACACACACCACCCTCTACACACACATACACACCACCCTCCACACACACACACGCACACACAAACACCACCCTACACACACACACACACACACACCACCCTACACACACACTACAGACATTGGGACATTTTTGTCAAGCAGAGAGGCCGCAGGCAGACAGGCATGGGCTGCGCTGTAGGGAAAAGTGCGTGGGTGCAGGCGGGCAGAAGGCGCTGGGGGGACAGGCCCAGAGCCACGCCTGCTTCTGACCATGTGGACCTCACAGATGAGTTGTGTCCTTGCCGCGGCCAAAGCTGAGCTCCATGATGCTGTGTGTACTTTGTCTCCATTTCCAAAAGGACGCTGGCAATGCAGTTACTAAAATACCATAAGACAGGGAAAAACAGCACCAACAGGAAGACAAAGGAAGGCGGTCTCCGGAGTGAGAGTAACACAAATCCTGTAAGTCCTACACTCTTGCCAGACACAGGCCACACATTCTGCTCTTGGGGTTTCTCCGACAAATGAAGAAAGATGATTTCTTAAAAATTATAACATACTCGGTGGGGCACGGTGGCTCACACCTGTAATCCCAATACTCTGGGAGGCTGAGGCAGGCAGATTATGAGGTCAGGAGATTGAGACCATCCTGGCCAACATGGTGAAACCTCATCTCTACTAAAAATACAAAAATTAGGTGGCGGGTGCCTGTAGTCCTAGCTCCTCAGGAGGCTAAGGCAGGAGAATCACTTGAACCCAGGAGGCAGAATTTGCAGCGAGCCAAGATTGCATCACTGCACTCCAGCCTGGGCGACAGAGCAAGATTCCATCTCAAAACAAAACAAAACAAAACAAAACAAAAAAACTATAACACACTCAAGTTTGCTACATGGCAAGCTCTTTACGTGGTCATTTAATTCTCATGACCACGTGCTATTTCACAAACAAAACAACTTAGGTTCAGGGCCATCAGGGAGCCTGGCCAAGGTCACACAGCCAGTGAGGGGTGTGGCAGGAGGGAAACAAGGTCCCCAAAGTCCTGGCTCCCCATGGCGATCTTTTCAAGGCCTGCCCTGCTGAGGAAGCAAGCACAGGTGCCGTGTGGGGGTGGCCCCAAGGCGGCCCCCGGGGAGCTGGCAGCTCTGGGGAAGGGATTTTGCCTTTTTTGTTGCCCCAGATTAGATGTGGAACAGGATGAAAAGACAGCCTGCAGGGAAGGGCATGGATTTTGGCCACACCAGGTTCACGCACTGGCCTTGGTGTGGCCCTCAGGCAAACGACTCATTCTATCTGGGCCTCCATTTCTCCAACTGTAAAAACCGGGCGAACACTAGGAGCAGGCAGAGTTGCTGATGAGTTCAGTGGCATATATGTGAAAGACGTGCGTGTGGCACCCGCACGGAATATGACTCAGTGAATGCCCACATCTGAAAAACAAGACCAGCCACGTGGTCACGGTGTCCCCACCTGAGGGTGGTCACCTGTGCCACATCAGCCACTGTGGCTGCTACAGGGAAGAGAGCCGGATCGCAAGGCAGATGTTTCAAGCCTGGTGGAACCCAGCTCTAAAGAGACAAGATGAAAGAGAAGGCGCGAGGCAGAAGGCACAGGACAAGAAGGGCAGAGAGAAAATGGACCAGAGCAGGAGGAAGGAAACAGAAAACGGTGACGAAAGGAACTACTGGACTGCGGCCCAAAGTCTGTTGCTTTCAGCTTTGTGTAAAAGGTGGTATCTCCTAGGGCTCCAGAGACACTGACCAGTGTCATTTTTGCAAGCAACTTTAAAACAAACAAAAAAATCTTAAGACCCGTCTATTTTCAATCAGGCAAGAGCTGATCATTGCTGTTAAAAAAAAAAAAAAAGTCCACAGCGGGTGTGAGAGATCAGAGCCAGAAAAGGTCAGTGCTTTCTGCTGGGTGACACTCAGGACATTTCTGTTCCTGCCAGCTCCCAGCTGCCAGGCCACTGAGACCTGCAGACCTCTGCGCAAATGAGGAATGAGGCCGATGCCCAGGTCCACCTGTGTGGGGCAGCTGTGCCCAAGGAGGACTCACTGGCAACTACAATACAAAAAAAAAAACCCTTCAGATAAATCATCTCCTGTCAGCCTATAAAAATGGTTGGAAATCAACACCCCGCTCCTCTCCACGCATCTTCTTGGGTTGCACGCTGCCTTCCGGCACCATCTGTCTGCTCAGCACAGCAGTTGTGTGTGGGCTTGGGCGCCAGACGGCTCCGGCTCGCTGCCTGGCCACACCACCCCTGCCAGTGGCCCCTGCTGTGCAGATTTTCCCATCTGTAGGATGGGGACAGTAGTGGCTCCAGCCCACGGCTGTGTGGGATGAAGTCAGCTGCCACCCACACGCACTGAGGGCCTGCTGGCTGGGGACACTCGCTCCCTCTGTATCCACTGCTGCCTTCCTCTCCCTTCAGGTCGGACCTGAAAAGTCATCTGAACCAGGTGCCATCTCGCTGGAGCATCCGAAGGTGGACATACAATCTCTCCCACCTTCAATACACCCCTGAACGGTGATTACCTGTCTAGGAAGGAATGGGACACAGGAGACAAAGAATTGTAGGTTTTACTCCTTTGGCTGCTCCCTAAGGGGTACAGGGTGCTGGGGCGCGCCTCCCCCATCTCTCTTTGGGATTGAAGTGCTCCTTTCCTCTGCTGCAGGTGGTGCTGTGGCCCCTCGGCTGCTAGCCCCTTGTAGGGACTGCTCAGGCTGGAGGAGCCACCTTCCCAAGGCTGCGGCCTCTTCCACAGACAGCTGCATCCACAGATAATTGTCCCCAGCCCCGGCTGCTACCCAGCAAAGCTCGGAAGGGTGGGCTGAGGGCCTGGCTGAGACGGCGGGGAAGCCCGGCCTCTCGTGCACCACGTCTGCCCCTCCGCTCCCCTCCCCCATCCCCTGTCCTCCTCCCCTCCCCTCCCCCACCTCCTCTCCCTAGGGGCTGATCCCGAGCTCCCCAGGGCTCATCAGCACCCTGCCAGCCTCAGCCACACCCGTCCCCACCCAGCTCACTCAAGAGCCCAATCTGTGCCACTTGGTGGGAAGGCGACTGAAACTACTGGCTCCTTGGAGCTATGGAGATTATTGTTGATTTTTGTTTATGTATACCTTGTGCCATTTTCCGTATCCAGGTGTCATAAAGACAGGTGTCAGGGATTGGACTAGGCGAGCCTCAGTGGATATTTAAATACCCATATCTCCCATACCCCATTCCCCTCCCCTATTCACCTGTCCCCCCACACCCCGCCCCTGCTCTACAGGAAGAGAGAGGAGATTCACAGGGAAAGAGAAGGCCTGGACTACAGCCAAGCCTGACACCATCGCCACTGGAACAAGGGGTGACGTCATCCTGCACTTCGGCCATTTCTAGGCTTCCTGTGATTTGAAAGGTTTCCAGTGCTGAGACGGGTTTGGTTTGAGCCTCCAATCCAAAGGCGCTTTGCTGGCAGCTAGGAGGTATTCAGCAAGCGCCTACTATGCAGAATCCACGGTGTGGAGTACTTGCGGGGACCATAAAGACGAACCGAGCACAAATCCTGCCCCCGGGAGTCTTGATGGAGCTGATGGGTGCCCAGGCCTCGCCTCGTCCCTTGGAGGCTGGTGTCAGCATCGGGTCCAGCTCCATCCCTGGCCTCGGCGACTCAAGGGGAGTTTTCAGAAACTTCTCAGATCATGGAAAGCTCAGAGAGTCCAGTGTCTGCTGAGGAGGAGCCAGAGCCTGGTCAGGTGTCTCTGGAGTCTGTCACAGAACAGATTCAGGAAAAACAGCTTGCTGGGGCCTCCAGCAAAGAGCAGGTACCACATCTGTGTGCATCGTCCCGTGACCCCCAGGGAATGCACTTCGAGGGTGCTGCAGCGCTGTGGCACCAGAGAACACTCCCTCAGGGAACGGTGTCAGGTGGGGTGCCAGACGGGGCGGGGCAAGACCCACAAGCCAGTCCCTGCTGCACTTGGCAGTGAAGGAGGCAGCAAGACCGTCCTACCATCTCCATGAGGCCTGCGGGTGGAGTGTGTGGGATGTCACCGCCAGCCCCGCTGAAAGGAATGATCCTCTAAAGAAACAAAGGTGCTGGGCAGGAATCACGGTCTTCAGAGAGAGGGCAGCGCCCAGCACACCTCTGCGTATTCGCTGAGACTCAGCTAAGGACACACGCTTAAGGGCCATGGGATGAGCGAAGGCGGAAGGGCTTCCCCGTGGCGAGGGCTGAGAGAGCAGAGGTGAGTGATCAGGCGGCACCTGCCTGCGGCTGTGTGCCCGGGCCTGGCTGGGTCTGCTGCCAGCCACAGCCCACAGTGCCAGAGCTGTCCCTTGGTGCCATCAGAAGCTGAGTGGCCTTGGATACCGTCAGCTCCCTTTCTACCCTGGCCAGCCGCTTGCCAGCCGTCCTCTTTTGTCCCAGGTGAGAGCTGCAGGTTAAGGCACTGCGGATGTCATCCCTGTCCAGGGCCAAGCAGTTGAATGATCTAATAAACAGCCATCCCCAACTCCCATTTAGATGGAAGTCATCTCAGGGTATCCGCTGGAAATCCAAGGCCACGGGACTCACCTGAGTCCATGCCGCTGGAGGGACCCAGGGGTGCAGGACGGGAGAGCTCATCTTCTGACAGTCCAAGATTCCCTCTCTGCCTGCAGGTGGGACTGTGGGCTGGGCTGGGCTGACGGAGGTGGCCGGACACCGGAGCTTTGGCAGGTATCACAGAATTCTGGAATGCTGGACCCAGAGGGGACATTCCAGTCACTACCGGGGCTCCATCTGCCTATCGGATGCTTTCATCCACCTTCCATTAAGCACAGTAACCAGCAGCTGTGATGTGGCCTGCCAGTGTGATATGCCCAGTCACTGCCCCCACCCCGGCCTCCGTGAAGCCCCTCCTGCAGGAGGTGGGGCAGAAAGGGGGCATCAGGACAGTCCCACGGAGGGGCAAGACCACAGGCTGGGCACGCTTTGCACCATGCTTTGCAGCAGAGAGACCCAGAAGGTCTTGCAAACCCCTCACTCCTCCAGCACCGCACACAGCCACCTGCATCTCTACTTCACTCGTCCTTCCCCACCCCCTCCACCCTGGCGTCCTCGCCTGTGCCGACGGACAATCAGAGACAAGCACTGATGGAAGCCATGATCTGTCTGAAAATTTTCTCTTCGAGATATGTGGCTCTCATAAGATTTGTAAATAATGGATTCACGCGGACTTTTCTAAATTGGTTCGTAGAGTTAACTAAGCATTTCCATTCTCAAAGACGGTCCACGTTTTTTCCCTTTCCCCCTCCGGTAGCTCGGCTTCTGCGTTTCCTCACTATCATCATCATTGGCAACATTCATGTTGGCTGTGTGAGAGGTGGCTTCCTCAGGGTCGGGACATGACAAAGTGTAGACGCATGCCATCTTTAAAGGGGCTTATAACTTAATTAAGGAGACAGGCTGGACACATCGAAAGAAAAATCATGAGGTTTTATTATGGGAAAGGGAAGCAGTGCCGTGGATGCCGTGGTGTGCCTCCTGGATCCCCGGGCGCGGGGAGCACTGGTAGGTCCCCGAGGGGAAGGGGGCGCTGGTAGATCCCCGGGTGCTGGGCGCTCTGATAGATCCCCAGGTGCAGGGGGCGCTGGTAGATCCCCAGGTGCAGGGGGCTCTGGTAGGTCTGTGGGTCCTGGGATCACTGGTAGGTCCCCAGGTGCAGGGACGCTGGTAGATCTCTGAGTACTGGGAGCACTGGTAGGTCCCCAGGTGCAGGGAGCACTGGTAGCTGCTGGTACTCAGCTGACTGCCTGGCCGAGACCTGCCCCCACCAGATGGGATCCGCCTCACCCAAGTTCACATCCCCTTCCCAGGGACAGGTGGGGGCCCTTTGCCTCAATCCAGGACAACTCAGAAGGGTCATCCCAGCTCCAGAATGCTCCATGGGGCAGCTGAGGCCTTTGGTGTGAATGCCTCATGGCCCTTCCCTCTGCTCGGTGCAGCTGGCTTCCCTCTCCCACCACTGAGGGGCCAAAGCTGGCGGCACAGCCTCACCTGCTGAGCATAACCTTCAGGTGAAGGAGACAAAGGCTGCCAGAGGGCAGACCATAATGAACAAGGAATAGAGCTGAACCGCAGGCCAGTGCGGCCGCTCACCCTGCAATCCCAGCACTTCGCAGGCCAAGGCGGGAGGATGGCCTGAGCCCAGGAGTTTAAAGCAGCCTGGGCAAGATGATGAAACCCCTTCTTGGTGAAAAATAAAAAAATTAGCTGGGCATGGTGGCACCTGTGGTCCCGGCTACTCAGCAGGTTGAAGTAGGAGGATCGCTTGAGCTCGCGAGTTCCAGGCAGCAGTGATGGCACCACTGCACTCCAGCCTGGGCTACAGAGCAAGACCCTGTCTCAAAAAAAAAAAAGGAACCAAGAACCAAATATGTCCGCCTGCCTTTATGCTGTATTTTATCACAGTAGTAAACTCTGCCTGCATGTGGAGCCTACAGAACTCCACTCTGAGCCTTTCCTGAGACCTGATGTTGCCACATCTAGAGGAGAGGAGAGGAGGGAGGTGAGAGAGTGGGGTCCGGAGCCCACAGCCCTTGTCTTGAAACAGCACTAAACAAGCACTGCTGTGAACCAGCTCCTGACCTCCAGCCTGAAGAGCAGGCGTGTCTGGCAGAGAGCCACGGGTCTGGCAGGCAGCACGGCTGGCTCCCGGAAGCCCTTCCCTGACCGTAGCTGCTGGCCGGCCAGCGGAGTTCCTCTCCTTCCAACACGCGTCCAGTGCAAAAGCCCAGGTCAACCTTGTTTCATCACTGGCCAGCCATTCGACCTGGCAGGTCGCTTAACCTCCTGGGGCTGCCTCCACCTTATACAGCGGTCCAGGGAGCAGCTTCCCGTTTCTCTTCTCCCAGAGGCCACCACACGTACTCTGTGCCACTTCCATGCCTGGCGGGTACCCTGCCGCCCTATCGGGGAGGTCACCTGCCCAGTTCCTTCCCTAGACTAGGTGGTATCGCTGCCCACCATTTCCCTCTCGCTGAAAATATTCTATTACCTGTGCCCCAAGGTCATGTCAGAAATCTCAAAATACACCTGACATGCAAAGCAGAGTGGTGACGAGACAAATGACCTCTCTGTTCGCCTGGCGCTGGTGGCTCCCAGGGGCCAAATATCTCCTCGAACACTCACCCATCTTCAGTGGTGCAAACGGGTGGGCTCGGGCGACACTCCCAAAAGCCCAGCTTTGGAAGGACCCAGGCCCATCACTGCTCTGCACGCCCCTCATCCACAGCCCCTCAAAGGCCACTTGTTCCCAGGACAAAGCAGTTTCCACACAGCTGTGGTACTTTAGCCAAATGGAGCCTTAGGCTCCAGCCCTCTTATTCAAAGTCTATATATGTATATTACACATCATACATATTACATACAAGATAAGCTTTAAATAGAATATGATTAGATAACAATTTTATATAGTATTAACTATGTAATATATGAATTTATTGTATAGGTAAACAGATCTGGACAGGTTAAGTGGCTGGTTCATCTCAAATCCCGCTGGCCCCCCTGCTCATGACCTTGCAATGTGACCTTGCTTCCCATCCATAGGCAGAGTCTGTCCTCCATCCCTGGAGTCTGAGACATGGGACTTGCCATGGCCGAGGGGCCTGAGGGGCCCCTGTGCTCCAGGCTGGCCCTCCTGCTGCTGCCTGGACTGCCTGCTGGACACACGGCCCAGTCGTCCCCAGGGCTTGTCTGGCATGGAGCTAACTAGGTGATGGGCACGGCTGTCCTGGGACCCAGCTGCTGGCTGACCCCAGAGATTGGCCAAGCCAGCCCCAATCACGAGAACTTCCCATCTGACCAAGAGAACGGTGAGAAAGAATCAATTCTGTTGCCTTCAGTCCCTATGTTTTTGGTGTTTGGGCAGCAGCAGACACACACTGAAAGGGTGATGGCGTGCCCCAGCCTAAGCCTTCTGAAGGGAGAGAGGGACCCACGTGGGTCACAGTGAGACCCCTGTCCCTGGCATAGGCTGCAGTCAGTACTGGATAACTCAGTGAGAAGAAGCCCCTAGGTATGTGACAGGGGCGCCAGCCAGGGTTTCTGGATTCTGGGTTAGTGATTATTCTAATATCCATTATTTAAGAAGGAAAAACAAAAAAACTGAGAAAGGGCCGGGCGCAGTGGCTCACGCCCGTAATCCCAGCACTTTGGGAGGCCAAGGTGGGTGGATCACAAGGTCAGGAGTTCAAGACCAGCCTGGCCAATATGGTGAAACCCTGTCTCTACTAAAAATACTACATGGTGGCAGGCACCTGTAATCCCAGCTACTCGGGAGGCTGAGGCAGGAGAATCGCTTGAACCCAGGAGACAAAGGTGGCAGTGAGTTGAGATCACGCCACTGCACTCCAGCCTGGGCGACAGAGCGAGACTCTGTCTAAAAACAAACAAAACAAAAAGCTGAGAAAGAAGAACCAGAGAATGGGACCTATGAAAGTGGAGAAGGCAGGTTATTTATTTTTGTGATAAGAAGGGTAAAGAATAACCTTCAATGACCTTCACCTAGAAAGGGGCTGAGTAAAGCGTGTGGAGACCTGACCCACTCAGGGCAAACCGTGGGGAGGTGGCAGGTGCCGTCCTCTCTGAGCTGACCGTCCAGCCTGGCCCCCTACCCCAGGGAGGCCTTGACCGCTCGTGGGGCCTCTGGGCCACAGCCAGGCAGAGATATCAGAAACCCAACAAGATGCGCAGATGCTCTTCCAGGCAGGTTGGGCTAGAAAGGTTGTGAACCTCACCCTGTCTTTTCTACGATAAGGATAATAAGACTAATAACAATACTAATATTTCACAAATTATTTTAAAGATAAAGAGAGACGGCTTATAGGAAACCACACATCTTTCATATAAGCTCCCAGGAGGGTCCTTCCTGGCCTCTTCCGCCTCCATCGGCTCGTATTCTGTGGCTCGAAGCGGCGGCTCCGCGACCTCTGCCTCCGCCCTGACACGCCTTCCTGCCTGCGCCTCTGGACACAGCTTCCCTCTTCTTAGAAGGACTCCAGGCACAGTGAACGGACAGGGGCACGCTGTCATCCTTTCAGTTCACATCTGCTGCTGCCCAAACACCAAAAACATAGGGACTGAAGGCGACAGAACTGATTCTTTCTCACCATTCCTATATGTAATATGTATAATATCCGGCATCTAACAAGCACTCCAGCAATATTAGCTCAATCTGATGACAACCGAGCCACCCTAGACAGTATCTGATAATCAAGGATATCAATCAGTCTTCAGCAGCGTGAATGCAACTCCCCATCAAGCGTATCTAGGCTGCATGGAGGAAGAAGGCTCCCTGGGGTGCTTATTACAAAATATACTGCAGATGAGGATGGGGCCCAGGTGCTGTTTGCTTCAAGCCCCAACTCCATGGTGGCTGGCACGGCCGAGGTGGTGAGCAGGGCGGAGCTGGGGAGATGGTTTCCACATCACCCCAGTAGACAAATGGCTGCATGGGGCCTGCCTGCCTGCCCGTCTTCTGGAAGCGGAGCAGGTGACTGAGCTGTCTGTCCTCCCACCCCCACTCCCCTGCACACACCTCTGCACCCCAGGCCCCAGGAGGCTGAGTCTTGGTGGCTACACAGGAGGGGAGAGCAGGCAAAGAGGAGGTGCTCTGGACAGAGGGAGCAGGCTGGGCGGGTCCTGGAGCTGCCACACAGCCTCCGTCCGTCACGTCGGTTTTCTCACAGCCCCTCCACACTAGAATTTCCAGCAGGGGAGGAGGGGATGCAAGGAAAGACCCAGACCCTGGAAGGAAGCAGTCGAAGCACTGTGGGCAGTGGGACGCTGGGACCCCTCCTGGGGTCGGCCCTCTCCACCCCTCACCGCAAGCACCTGCCCCGCAGCTCTATCCACGGAGGCTGCGGCCACCTGTGCTTCGAGGGCAGTGCCCTGCTGGATTCGGTTCTTGGGCGGCCATAACACAGCACCACACACTGGGGCTTGAAACAGAACTATTTTCTCACCACTCTAGAGGCCAGAAGTCTGAAATCAAGTGAGGGCCACTGTCCCTCCACAGCCTCCGGGAGGGTCCTTCCCGGCCTCTTCCACCTCCAGGGCCCATATTCTACGACTCAAGGCAACAGCTCCGCGACCTCTGCCTCCACCCTCACACGCCTTCTTGCCTGCGCCTCTGGACGAAGTTTCCCTCTTCTTAGAAGGACTCCAGGCACAGCGGATGAGGGCCCGTCCTAACGGCCTCTTCCTAAATTATACCTTAATCCCATCTGCAAAGACCCCGTTCCAAATAAGGTCCCATTCACAGGCATGGGGTGCGGCGGGTGTGGGGCTTCAGCCTTTCCTTTGGAGAATCCAGTTCAATGGCACGCTTCACCTTTGTGTCCTGGACACCCAGCCCAATCCCTGGATAGTACCCAGAAATGAGCTGACTGGTTTCTGTCCCAGCACTAACCCTGCATAAACATGGTTCTTAGCAATGGCTGTCTTTATTCATAAGGTGAGAATTTGCATCCGATTCTCTCCCCTTATCCCGTTGCAACCTTCCTCTTCCACTCCCCAGCACAGTGGAGGTCGCTGCAGAGCTCACCCCCACCCCCTGCAATGAGCTCCCCCAGAAGAAGGCAGGCAGAGCTGTAGGGCACCCCCTCCAGGACCAGGCCTCTGGCTCATGAAAAAGACGCTGGGAGCCTGGGGTTACAGAGCAAATTGGTCTTGGTCATCTATTCATCAGCAACTTCACCGCCAGGTCAGAGTATATCAAAACACAGAGGCCCTGGCAGATGCCCCAAAGCCTGGTGATATCCGACCGGTCTGTCACCAGCCAGGGGTTGGCAGAGAAGGCTTCCTGTCAACAGGAAGTAAAGGACGGGGATTAAATTATTTTCAAAGTAGGTAGTGGAAGAAAGAGATGAGTGAGATTCCAATTAACCATTCCAAGGCTGGACAAAAATACAGTTTCCCCCAGCGCACCTTCTTCCACTGGGGAGGCTCAGCCCCTTAATATCTAACCCTGTCCTCTGGTCTCAGTGCACGATCCATGCAGTGGGTAATGGTGGGGGCTTCTAAGAACTCCCTGTGTTTAAGCCCAAGGGCCACAGCTTGACTCTCAGGGGGCTCCCCTGCTCATCTCAGATCAAGTCACAGTTAATGAACCAAGCAAAGTCACAACTCCGTTTCAACATCGCAACTCAGTGTCCAATGGCCTTTGTTTGTTCTACATTTTAAGAGACGTTGACAGAACTGTGGAGTTATCAAGATGGGCTGGTCTGCTGTCTTGAAAGGCATGGGAGACAGCTGGTGTTTCATCGGTGATCGTGTTCACTGGTCCCATTCTGGCCAAAGAGAGGGCGGAGGGAGGACAACGGGTGAGCCAGATTCTCCCCGGCTCCTGTCAGTGTCTAGCTCTACTCAATAACTCAGCCGCCCCGTCAATGTAAAAAGATGCCTAGAAACAGAAAGATACTGGCCAGGAGCTGAACATACCAAAATCAGCTCTTCTAGGAAAACAGGGAAAGCAAAAGAAAATAAACAGCCAAGAAGCAGAAATATTTAAGAGCACATGTATCTTCCTGAAGGTTTTGGAAAGATACAAACTGATTTACAGATTACATAAGTGAAGTCTGAGTAGATGAAGAGGCGTTGGCAAATAAAAAGTGCTTCCAAATGATTTCTTTCGCCAGTCTAGTGTTTAGCTCAGTCAAAACTGCAAACCCCAAGTGCGGACTGGTAACAGGGTTCGGCTAGGTTTTATCAGGGCAGGCTGGCCCAAAGAGAAGAGGCAGGTAAAGGCACCGGTAACGCACTGAGAACCCTCACAAGTTTGTGACGTGTGAAAAGACGCAGCATTGATTGAACCCACCAGCTCTGCTGGGCTGCCGCTTCTGTCGATGTGAACTCAGCACTCAGGCTGAGAAATCACGATCCAGGATCTCACTCTTCGTGTTCATCAGCAGGCTGTTCCTCTGCAGTATGTAGAGCCTTGTTTACACAAGAATCTTGGAACCCTCCACAAAGAGGTACCAGGACCAAGCACGAATAGGGTGGCGTGGCAGGGGGCGGGGGGCGGGCGCTGGATGAGAGCAGAGATGCACCTTTCGCCTCCACTGTAACTAACCCTGTAATCTACCATGGAATGATGAACAGGCATTTTCTCAACTGGGCATTTGTGAAGTAGGGATAAGAGGATGAGGCGGCGGGCACGGTGGCTCACGCCTATAATCTCAGCACTTTGGGAGGCCGAGGCGGGCGGATCACGAGGTCAAGAGATCGAGACCATCCTGGCCAACATGGTGAAACCCCGTCTCTACTAAAAATACAAAAAAATTAGCCGGGCGTGGTGGCACGTGCCCGTGGTCCCAGCTACTCAGGAGGCTGAGGCGGAAGAGTCGCTCGAACCCAGGAGACGGAGGTTGCAGTGAGCCGAGATTTCGCCACTGCACTCCAGCCTGGCGGCGGAGCAAGACTCGGTCTCAAAAAAAAAAAAAGAGGACGAGGCAGCTCCAGGGCGACCCCACAAGTCACTGAGCTCGTGACTCTGCAGGTCCATGGGTCTGCGCAGGCTCTGCACCATCCCCCATGTGAGCTGCTCACGGACATCCCCACAGCAGGCACTGTTCCCCCATGTGAGCTGCCCCTCGGACGTCCCTGCACCCTCTGTATGGCAGAGTCTTCGAGGAAGTGATCACGCATCACCGTCTAGCTGCCTGTTCCCTCCAGGACCAGCACGGGGCTGTGCTCAGGCAGCATTTAGCTGATGTGCTGTGTCCCACTGCGGGGAGGAGGGGGGCCCGCTGAGCAGCCCTCTCACACCCAGCGTGCTGCAGGGCGGCAACCAAGCTTTGTCAAAAGCCCTGGAGCCACCAGCCAGTCTGAGACTCCACCACCAAGAAGCTTGACTACTGCAGGTCCCCATAGCATATTCTGGACCCTACTGGAGCTTACAGCAGGGCATCTAAGATGCACCCAGCCACTGAAGGGCTGAGTCAAGAAACCTTGCAGTGTGGCCTAACGGGCTGGCCCACATGGGCCATCTGGCTATAAGCTGATTTGGGCAATCATCTTGATTTGGAAGCCAGAAATATCTTGCCTTTGTAGAAGAGTCAGAAGTCAAGGATATCTCTTCTCAATAACAGCTGAAAAGGTGCAGATGATAGGTAGATAGACTAGATAGATAGACAGACAGACAGACAGACAGAGGAATAACTCATGGGGGCAGACGAAATGGATTAGTATTACACCAGGGAAGCCGTTAATTAACCCAATTGTTTTTAAGCCCAAGTAGGTACAAGAATCACTGGAGAACTTAAGAAAAATGCAAATTCATGGGTCCCACCCTCAGACATTCTGATTCAGTAAGTCTGGGCTGGGAAGCAGGATTTTGTATTCTAAACAAACACTGTGTGCTTCTGTGTAAGCCAGTCCAGGAACCGCACGTTGCAAAACATTGCCCTAAACCGTAATCCAGCAAATCTCGCTCAGGATGGTACACACTGACCGAGGTCAAGGCCGAAGTCAAAGCTGACACCTCCACTGTGCCACACAGCCTGCCCCTTCCCTTTGCTGAGGCTTCCAACCACAGCGTCTCAGTGGTGTGAGGGCAGGCAGCCCTGACATGGCTGGATCCTGCAGCCCGGGGCAGGGCACGGCTCCCCTTCCCACCTCATCCTGGAGTTCCCGAGCAGGCTCATCCAGCCAGACAGAGGCTACGGGGCAGGAGCTGGGTGCAGAGGTCCCAGGCCATCACGGGCACAGAGGGTGCAAGGCCTCCTCGGAGCATGGGGCTTCCCTCGAGGCCATGCAGCAAGGGAGGCACAGCTGGCGACAGCCCCACCCAAGCCCAGTCCCATCTCTGCGAACGATGTGACTGCCCAGCTACCCTGGCTCTATTTTTAGTTTGTCTCCAGAGACTGTGCAGGATTTCAGGAGCACCTCTCAGAGGGCCAGCCCTAACCCTAACCCTAAGCCAACATGCGCATTCAGACAGAAATGCCCTACTCGGCAGCAACCATCTCAACTCCTCCAGCCTGCCTCAGTGTCCCCAAAGCCTCCTGCCTCGGGTCCATCTCTCTGACGCCCTCTCTCCCCCTGGGCCTTCTGCTCTGTCATTGGCTTGAAACGGTTCCAGAGATGTACGACGTCCCGGCCAGCCTTGATGACAGCACGTCTATGAGATCCGTGGGCTCCAGCATTAACAGGGAAGCTGCTTTTCCTTAGACCGGCATAAGGGAGGAAGAACATGCTTGCTACCAAGTCTCAGCAGAACACCACACACCGCAGCGCTCCGGCGAAGCACTTCCTAAAACCATTCCTATCACCCTCCTGGTCAGTCAGGCCTCACGAGAGGCATGAGGCTCAGGCAGGGAGCCAAGGCGAGATGCCAGCCCGCCAGGACTCCGACCTCTGCGGCCCTTTGCTGAGGCCGATGTGGCCTCAGGGCAGAATCTGCCCTCAGTTCTTCCCCTTCCTCTCCTTTGCATCCTCCCCCTCCTCCTCTAAGACCCTGTGGCTGTGCCCATAAAGGTGACCCAAAATGCCTAAGAAAGGCTGAAACCCAGCGAGGACGAATCTTCCTTAGGTCCAAGGGCCACGTTCCCTTCCCTGTACGCAGCCATCAACCAAATTCAGTTGATAAATTACTTAGGAATTCTAGGTCTCCACCACTGGCCACTACCCACTGGCCCTAGGGTGTCCCCTGAAACGGATTCCTCCTTCCTGGTGCCCCAAGGCCTAGAGGGGCTGTTGACAGGAAGGGGGCAGTGGGGACATTCAAGATCCTCAGAGCCCGAGAGAGGAGATTTGCAATAATTGCCTCTAACACCCTAGGCCATGGTTCTGTTTATGATAGGGGGTGGAGGCGGAGGTCCCCAAAGCGACTCAATCCAAGCCAATGAAGAGACAAGCTGCTTGGACACCAGGGACCCCAGGAGGCCACCAAATGACCCCAGTCACAGGACAGCTAGGGTCACAGTGTCTTTCAGGAGTTACTCCTCAGAATCCAAGATGTCCTTGGCAATGGCCGTCCCTGGACACCACAGTCCTCTGAGGCTGGGGTGAGGAAGCAAATGTGATTCCCCATGGACATGCTGCCCTCTGCTGAGAAACACCCGGGCCACAGCCAGGCTCATCATTTCCCCCAGGAACTGGCCCCTTATCCCAAATACCTCCACATCAGTTCCCACCAGCTCAATCCCCTGCTGTCAACCAGGCTGGCCTTCTCACGCCCCGTGTCTGCCCTTCTGCATTCTCTCGTCACGACGACAGTTCAGGCCCTCGGACCCTTACCCCGGGCTTTTGCCAAAGTGCCTGAGTTGGTTTCCTTGTGACCAGCCCTCTTCCTGCCACTTCATTCTGCACACTTTTCCAGGCTGATTCCCACAGAGTTGTTTTCATCACCTTTCATGGCTTTTTAGTTTACGTTCCTCACCCCCCAGAAAAGACACTCAGACAGGAACTTAGGTTCAGGAGTTTATCCCAGGGAGTGTGGGCAAGGGGATGAGGAAACTGAGGCAGGAACTCACCAGAAGAGCCAGTAAGGTACATGAATGAGTGGGCTACACTGTGGGTCCCCACCCTGCTAGGGATGCCCTGAGGCACCCTGCAGAACCCAGGTCAGAACATCCCACCGAGCAGCCGGGTGGCTGGGCCACTGGCCACCAACTACACCCCTCCTGGATTGAAGGTGGCCCTCAGGGCATGATCCCAGCACTTCCAGGGTTCCTGCAGTAGGCTGAGCAAGCTGCCATGGTCCAAGAAGATTCCTTCAGGTGGGGTGGGAGACACAAGTGAGAGGCTGTCCACCAAGGCAGCCGGTGAGCATGGGTGGGGCCCCGGGCACAGGAGCAGGCCATGTGGATCACAGCGCCCACCGCAGCCTGCTCGTGCCTTCAGGAGGGGGTCCTCACTCCTTCAAGGCAGCATTGTCAGATCAAATGCAGGACACCCCCATTAATCTAGGATTTCAACAATGGATATTTTTTAGTCTAACCCAAATATCACATGGCACATATCTATGTTAAAAAATGATTCACTGTCTATCTGAAATCCAGATTTAACTAGGCATTTTGTATTTTTAGTTACTACAGCCGGCAACCCTACCTCCAGGTCCTGCCTGATCCGGCCTCAAACCATTTCCTATGACCCTGGTTCTCAAAGCCTTTCTCCAAGAGGCACGGCTCTTCACCTGAAAGCAGCCATCCCCTCCAGCCGGGTTCTGCGGGCTGTTCCCACTGGTTCCTTAGTGGGAGTATCACCCCCACTTCTCCTTCGTGACTCCCCCCTGCCATCTCTGTGTGTAAAGTCTCTCTGAACACATTAGTCCACCGTCATGACTCCTGATGCCTCTAGAAGTGGTCTGCACTGGTCATCGTATAATGACTGTGATCATTTGCTAGCCTGTGTCTGAAAGCTTCATTTTCCCAGCGAGGCTATAACTGCCACCTAGCTTGGCACGACCATCAACAGGTAATGACCATTTGGCAGATGAGGGTATCTCCGTGGTCCCCCCAGCAACTACAAGTCTGGTGAGGGCCTGGGCCAATCTACCCCAGACCTCACCCTAACCAGAGCCTGGACACGTGGTCACCCTCGGCCACTGGGGAATAACTGAATTACTACTTTTTCAGAGCCCTGGCTCATGTCAAGAAGTGATGAAAAGCTGCCAAAGTCACCACTGGCAGCAAGAAGGGTGGTCGGAGGACCCCACCTATAACATGGTTTTTCAACGTTCACACCCTGGCCTCACAGTCCTTTTTCTGGTTCTGGATTTTGTCTCACACTACTGCTGGCACCACCCCACAGGCACACCCGCACATCACTCACACCCTGCATTTGGAACCAGCCTCACCACCCGTCTGCCACACAAAAGGGCCCAACCACTGCACAGTGGCATGTCTTTCTTACTCTCTCTCTTTAGTTTTTTAAAAACCTAGGTGCTTGATGTATATGTATTAGCCATACATATATATGACACTTTACATTTGACAAGAGTTTTCATCGGACAGGTGTAATGGCTCATGCCTGTAATCCCAGCACTGTGGGAGGCCGAGGTGGGCAGATCGCTTGAGCCCAGCCCATGTGGATCAGCTTGGACAACATGGTAAAACCTCACCTCTACAAAAAATAATAATAAAATAAAATAAATAAATGAGTCGGGTGTGGTGGCACATGCCTGTAGTCCCAATTACTCAGAAGGCTGAAATGGGAGGATCACTTGAGCCTGGGGAGGTTAGGCTGCCATGAGCTGTGATTGCACCACTGCATTCCAGCCTGGGGAACACAGTGAGACCCTGTCTCAAAAAAAAAAAAAAAAAGGAGTTTTCCCAGTAATCATTTTATTTCAATATCCCTATAAAGCAGGAAAAACCGGTATTATTTCCTGCATTTGACAAATGGGAGAAACAGTGGTTACAGGGTTAGCTCAAGTGTGATCACTGTTTTAAGAGGTTTCTAGTAGCAATATCTAACTTTTAATTTGGAAACATGGTTTTAAATGTCTTACATGAGAGATGTAAGCAAGAATGTTTCATTTTCAAATGGAACACTTATTCCTGCATAATCGGGTCACCACTGTGGCGGCCACACAGCAGCCAGGGGTCCAAGTTTCCTGCCTGGAGCTTCCCAGCCAGAAAGGGCTGGCCCTGGGCCCGTGTGGGGCTACTTGGCATCAGGTGTCTGGAGCTCCCGCCCCTGGACTCCACCTTCCTAGTCCAAGCGTTAGACACGTGTGGGCCGGAGTTTACACAGGAGGACCTTAGGGGGGCGTCCAAAAGAAGGGTGCTCCGCAAACACGGGGTAGCGCCCCCTGGGATTCACAGTGGGAAGTGAGTGGCCATTCCAGCTGCGCCTGATGCGGTCAGGAAGGATTAGCTTTAATGACGGGTGTAGACAGCCCACGCAGTGCGCACTCCCACCATGCCCCGGAGAGCAAAATAACTTTCTCCACGGAGCCCTCTGCTGTGTGTGTGTGTGCGTGTGTGTGTGTGTGTGTGTGTGTGTGTGTGTGTACACACACAAACATTTACTTGGTTGGCTGAGGCGGAGGGTGTGACCCAGTGGGCCGCCGCACCTCCTACCACCCGACCCCCCTACAGGGAGGCGAGGACCAGCGGCCCGGGGCTACCGGGGCGTCGTCCTGAGGGGTAAGCACGACCCCGCCCGCTGCCCCTCTGGCTGGACAAAGAGAAGCCACAGACAGATCCCAGTCGCCAATGTCCTCCCAGGCAGCCGGCGCGGTCGGGGCTGAAGTTCAACGCAGTCTGCATGGGTTGGGGATCTCCGAGCCCCCAAATACCTCGGAGACCCAAAGTACACTCTCGGGGCGGGGGGAGGGACCGGCTACAGAGGAGCCCCCCGCCCCAGGCCCAGAAACACCCCAAGGGAAACTGGGGTGGAGGGGGTGCATTAGAAGGCGCAGTTACATGGCTCCCCCACCCCCCGCCCGCTGCTTTCCCCACCCACAGCCCCTCCCGTCCCTTCCCCCCCCCCTTCCCCCCACCCTCCGTCTCCGGCAGCCGCGCCGGCTCCACCTCCCCAGAGCGCAGTCCACACCGTCTCTTTTCAGCAAAACAACACAACGCACCGCCCCCCGCACCCGCACCCGGCTGGATCCCGGGCTACGCCCAGCCACCCACCAGCCGCTCCTGGCCCGGGAGCGCGCCCGGCACCCCCTCGAGTCTGCAGCTGCCCAGCCCCCGCCCCAAGCGGGGCTCCAGCCCGGGCTGCACGAGGGCAGAGTGAGATCGAATCCCGGCTCCTCCGGCCCACCTCGGGCCCTGTCCCTCTACCCTTTCCCCGAGCCGCCCCAAGTGACAAGAGGGGCACGCGCGGCGCGCGCGGGGCGTCCGGCGTTAACCGCTTCAGCGCCGAGACGGGAGCGACGGGAGGGCTGGGGAGCCGGGGACCGGGTGCCTGGACTCACCGGAATGTGCACGCGCAGCGAACGCCTCTTCTGGCTGGCATTTTTCTTGCCGCCGCTCCCGCCGGGACTGGAAACATCCTTTTTCTTCTTGGTGTCCATAACCGCGCTTCCCATAACTCTAACCAGAAGTTGATTCTGGGTAACTCCTCGGAGGTTCGGTCTCCTCCTTCCCTCCCCTGGCCGCTGCCGTCGGACTGGAGCCCTGCGCTCTGTCACAGCCCTTCCACCCTGAAGCCACCTCGTGGGGACTTCCGCGGGGAGGGAGGGTGAGCAGGGAACTCGCGCCGCCGTCGCGGGAGCGCCGAGTTCAAGCGTCCCTCCCTACGGAACCGTCGCAGGAAGAGTCAGTCAAAGCCGGTCCCGGTTCTGGTGTCTCGCCGGGCTACGCGCGGCTGAGGTCTCCCGCTGGGTAACAAAGTTTTCTTCCTTTTTCAAATCGAAGAAACATTTTCCACCCTCTCGGCTCCTCCCACAGATTCCAGAGTTAATCTGAAAGGCAGGTGCAATTAAAACCAGCAATTTGGAAAACAACCCTCCTATGCCTGTGCCCAAGTGGGGAATCTGTAGCCGGTGAGACCGTTCGTGCATAAATCTAATCCTTGGCCGCAGAATAAACCAGCCCGGAGCCTGCAGCTGGGTCCGTCCTCCTTTCTGGGCGAGAGGGAGGGCGGCGGGGGAAGAGGAGGTGCAAGGCGAGCCCTCTGCGCAATTGGGCTTCGGGCGGCCGCTGGCAGCAGAAGTTCTGGCGGCGGCGCGCGCGGCTCTGCGCGCAGGAGGGGGCGCCGGGAGCCCCGCGGGCCCAGGAGGGCAGGGCCCCCACTCCTCGCCCCCACCCGCGCCGCGGCCCCGGGGGACCGCGAGGGGACAGTGAGGGGCAGGGCCTGGCACCGACGCAGGCTCCGAGAGCGCCGGCGGCGGGAGGCGGCGCGCGTTGAACAGGAAGTGCGCGGCGTGCAGCGCCACCGTCCCACTCCCGCCGCCCCACGCCGCCCCTGGTCGCCGCGCCCGGTCCCCTGCGGCCGCCGCGGCTCGGGACTCGCTCCGAGCTGGTTTCGGATGCATCCCGCCTCCCCGCATGTCGGTGTGGGCCCGACTCCCCGAAACACGCCCCCGCCCCGCCCCGCTCGTCGCACCGCAGACACCGCAGCGGGGAAGCCCACGGTCTCCCGGGGCTGAGTGGAGCAGCACGTGCTTCGCGAAACACTGCAGTCCCTGGGTCCCGCCCCTCCCGCGCGCGCGCTCGAACCCGCCTAGAGAGCGGTACGTGGCGCTGGGTGCTATTAGGGTCTCTCCACCCCAACCCCAACCCATCCGGCTATTTTCAGGTTCATCAAAGATTGCGCAGTGGATCCGCGGTAAGTGCGTGTCCCCACGCCGCGGGAAACGCGGGGCTCCTGAGACAGCAGAAAGGACTGGAGAAAGGAGAGGGCTCGAAGACCCGGGCGAGGGTTCCCCGCGCTGCCCAGGGCCTTTAGAGCCGCGGGTGGGCATCCAGCACCGCCCGCTGTCCAAGGGCCCTAGAGGGGTTGGGATTGGGGGAGGGGGCCGGTGTGTCCCCACCCCCAGCTGCGCCCAGGATCGCTGGAACTCGGCTCCCAGGTGGAAAGTAGGGCGAGTGTTGGCTTGGGGGTCGCTTCCCCTCCTGCTCTAGTTTCTGAGGATGTGATGGCCCCAAAGGTCCTTGGCGCTTCCAGAATGCTGACGTCAGCTCAGCCGCTCTGGATAATCAGTAATGCAGGGAGGCCACCCGCAGAAGGATCGCGACAGGGGTCGCTCCGGGGACACCATTTACTCCTCTTGAGCTGGTGCTTTCGCAGGATTCCCTCTTCAGAGGAGGCATGATCAGCCCACTGGAGGGACCATCCCTCAGGAAGCGGGCGTTCGCCCTCCAGGGGAGAAGCACCTTCCTCTCAGCCGCTTGCTGGGTGGCTTCTCCATCCCGAGTTCCCGCAGCTCGCACAAAACTCTTAGAGCTTGGGCGGCTCCCTGGCTCTCAGGGGTGCGTTTATATTTTCTCCTTCTTCTCCCCTGCTCTCCGGTCCAGAATGAAGCCAGCCTGGATGATCCCTAGTCCAGAGACACAGCCCGACAGGGGTAGATGCCCCGGGAGGACCCTGTGTGGGTTCAGCAACCAAGCAGCCGTCCTGGCGCCCCACAGGTGTGGGACGTCTTGTCTTCTCCTGGCTGGCTTCTTGCTAGAGGGTTTGTTGTTGTTTTGTTGTTGTTGTTGTGTTGTTTTGTTTGTTTTTTTGAGATGGAGTCTCCCTCTGTGGCCCAGGCTGGAGTGCAGTGGCACAGTCTCAGCTCACTATAACGCCCTCTCGGGTTCAAGCGATTCTCCTGCCTCAGTCTCCCAAGTAGCTGGGATAACAGGCCACCACGCCTGGATAATTTTTGTGTTTTTAGTAGAGATGGGGTTTCACCATGTTGGTCAGGCTGGTCTTGAACTCCTGACCTCAGGTGATCTGCCCACCTCGGCCTCCCAAAGTGCTGGGATTACAGGCGGCATAAGCCCAGAGGATTTCAAGAGACCCAGCAAGACTGTATTGTTCTACTGAATGCTCAAGATATTGGGTAGAAGTAGAAAAGGGGAGGGGGGTAATATTTAGCCTCAGTCTCCAATAAAAATTACTCCCAATTGTCATTTATGTCATCTCTTTAGCTAACAGTTTTAATCCTTGTCAAAATGATAATTTGCCAGGGTGCATAAGCCACCCCATTTGATGAGAGCTGGTTTGAAAGGAAAATGGGGCCATCAGAAGGAAGCCGGCTGATGGAAAGGGAAGTCTGGAAAGAGCCCCTGGCAGGGCCCTCACTCCACCGGGTGACCCAGAGGGAGAAAGCAGCGATGGCGCTTCTCATTCAAAATGCTTTCTTCATGGACAGTTTTTAGCAATTGTTATAATGTGTACTTTTGTTGACTGATCTGTATAAATATGTAAAATCATTCAAATAAATTAGTTCTCTGAGTTAATTTTGTTGGAATGAAGACTTTAGTGCCTCCTGAATTAAAACATTTACTGTATTGCCTGCATTTTAAGACCCCCCCCCCGCCTTTTCTTTCTTTTTTTTTTTTTTTTTTTGGTCCTTGTGATATTACAAGTTATAAATACTGGGTTTTGTCAGGGTTCCTGGCTCAGCATTCCCGTCGCCCGCATCACAGTCTTTTGTTATAACGTTGGGGCGCTTTAGGCCTCAGAAGCAGCCCCAGGAAGCAATCTCTCCTCTGACCTTTCCCTGCCTGCCTTCACCACCTCACCAGCCCAAGGCAGGACTCTAATTCTCCTCCAACTTTCTGATTGTGGAACCTAAGACCCTCTATTCAGAAGGGGTCCTGCCCCATTCTGGGAGGAAGAAACACTGCACAGAGAGTTGGAGAACAATCAGAATAGACAGGCCTTGCTGGGTGTGCACACTTACTCCGTCATTATTAGGTCATACCTTTTTGTCAGATCACACTTCTGCATGGTTGTCAATCATGCCTGTCCACTGAAGTCTCTGTAAGAAGCCCAAGGGTTCGGGGGCTTCTGGATCGCTGGACACATGGAGGCTGCCGGAGGACAGTGTGCCCGGGGAGGGCATGGAAGCTCCCTGACTCTTCTCCCTGTACATCCCGTCATCTGTGTTCTTGGTAATATGCATTATAATAAACCTGTAAATGTACATTTCCCTGAGTTCTGTGTACCACAGCAAATGAATGAACCTGAGAGGGGGTTGTAGGAACCCCAACTGAGAGCTCAGCTTGTCAGTCAGAAGCTCTGGATACCTGGACTTGCAACTGGTGTGTGAAGTGGGAGGGAGGTGCCTTGGGGACTGAACCCTCAACCTGTGGGATTTGCCGCTATCTCCAGGTAGACAGTGTCAGAAATGAGTGGGAAGACACCCAGCTGGTGTTCACTGCAGAACTGGATGCTTGTTTGGTGGTGGGGAGAACCCCCCAGAACACACATCTGGTGGCACGAATCTTCTTCATTGACGATTGTCATGGTGTGAGAGCAGAGGCAAAACCAATTTGGGATTTTTCCCTTCAGGGTTCTATATGTGAATACCTCTGAATTACGGGAGTTGCTTATAGATGGTGTCAGAAGAAGCGTATATGCCATTTTTTTCCTTCTAAAGATACATCAACAAATTGATCACATATCTTCTGACTGGTGACGTCTCAGAGTGGAGGGAATACAGTAATTGTCTTGATTTGGGGCATTTTCTGAAAACCCCCATCTTTCCCTCTTGCTGGTCTGCTCACCGTTATTCTAGCCAGGAGCTAACTGTGGCGGCCCCACGCAACGTTTTCCATATAATGACCCCTGACAGTCACTGTTTCTGTATGTGCTACCTATGACCTCCTTCATAAAATTAATGCAGTAAAATCTGTGCTGAACAAAAGGACAAAACTTTAAGTAAAGTTCTGACCATGTCACAGATTATGCCTTTTCTCTCAGGCACCAATATTGCTCAGCTCAGCACTGTTACTGATCCTGTCTTTATGTAAAATTCTAATGTTTGGAAATATATTGCATTAAATATTCTTTATCTTGGCAACTGAGTTTTTTGGAACCCCCTTACATTTTGCACCCAAGGCCAGGGCCTCATTCACCTCCCCCTTGTCTGCTGGGGAAGGATGAGAAGGAGAACTTGGCCAGGCCTGGGGCTGGGGCCAGGGCTGGGGCCGGGGCTGGGAATGGGGCTAGGGCCGGGCTGGAGCTGGGGACAGGGCTAGGGCCAAGGCCAAAGCACCTAGTCTGCTCCAGCCAGAGGAGCTGCCTCTGACCAGCTGCCATGGGGCAGGTCCCTTCATGCCCCATCTGTAAGAGAAGTGGGATAGTCTTCAGACTATTTCTGTGGCCTCTTTAAGGGAGCTTGTATTTTTGTCCTGATTGTATTTGGTATGTCTTTGTTAATTTTATTGCTCTTGTAATTTATCTTTTATCGAATTTTACAAAGTATCATTCCGCCATAAGTTGGAAATTAAAAACAAACAGAAACAACTAAAAAACCACCCGGCCCTTCCTACAGATGACTTGGGATAGCTCGTTGGAGGGAGGGCCATATTGAGTGTATTAGTCTGTTCTCACGCTGCTGATAAACACACATCTGAGACTGGGTAATTTATAAATGAAAGAGGTTTAATTGGCTCACAGCTCCACGTGGCTGGGGAGGCCTCACAATCATGGTGGACAGAAAGGAGGAGCAAGTCATGTCTTACATGCCAGCAGGCAAGAGAGCATGTCCAAAGGAACTCCCATTTCAAAAACCATCAGATCTCGAGAAACTTACTATCATGAGATCAGCATGGGAAAGACCCACCCCCATGATTCCTCCCACAACACATGGAAATTATGGGAGCTACAATTCAAGATGAGATTTGGGTGGGGACACAACCAAACCATATCACTGAGGCTGATTCCTGTAGGAGCATCACTGGTCCAGGCTGGTGAGCCTGAGGGTTAATAACATGCAGCTTCTATTACGTGACAATGCTAAGGGCCCTTATACGTGTTAGCACATTAAATGAGGGGGCAGATATGATTGGCATATTTTATATCACACGTGTGTTTGTGTCATTGCTGTCCTACTATATTAGTATACCAGACCAGCATCACCTGCAAATACTTGCGGTGCCCATTTCTGAGTGCTGTCACCTCCCAGGGCTCCAGGTCAACACACTGGCCTGCAATGGTGAGTCACCTCCTCCCCAGCCAGGCACCGCTTCTTCAGAGGTGATAATTTAAAGTGCTGCACCCAGGGCCAGGGCTTACAAACCGCTAAGAAGTGAAATGCCCAGAGTATGAGAGTTAATGCAAAGGAAATCCTCAATTAGAGTTTATGGAGGGGACACTGGCTGTTTCATTTCACTTAACCTGATTTTCCAAACTTACTTGTTCCCTTACGCCCTCCCATGCTTTTTTTTTTTTCCTCTGTTATTCCATATAAATGAAAATGACTTTGGAAACCATTAACATCTTTATATAGTATTAACAACTTAGAAAGTCTTAGAATTGGGGGTGTCCTCATGGGTTTGAAGTCCACGCTGACCCTGGGTAAGAGTTAGAAGGAAACTCTGTGATCGGGAGATGGATGTCTGTGTCTGGTGAGTCCCATCATCGGTGACAGTGGATTCCACATTGCAAAGAAGAAAGGAACTTCTGATCACCAATGACACGCCAGGCCCCATGTTAGGTACTTCAATTGTCTCACCTAATTTCCACTAAAATCCCCTCAGAGGACGATCGTATCCACTTTACAGATAAAGAGAACAGAAGCCTGGTTGCTGGAATCCGCTTTGACATTCCTTTCACTTCTGTCCATAGGTTTTCATTGGCTATGCCTTCTAGAAAGCACAAAAACTGTGGCCCCCTCTGCTTTTAAAAACTTTGCTCAAGACTCTAGGAAATGCCTTCGCGGTAACCTTGGAGAACTAAGAAGGACCAACCAAGAATATCTTAGCTGCCGTGGTCTATTTGCCTGTGACACAGCTGGAGAGAACAATGGTCTGTATATACAGGAAGCCGATGGCTCCATTTTACAACTCCTAGAAAAACTAAACAGCAAGGTCTGGGCCCAGGACTCTGTAAATGCTTTGATAACTCATTAAATACCAAGCTAAGGGGGTGTTATCTAATCGTGAAACCCAGGGCAAAGAGTCACATTCCAGTTTTTATTTCCTTTCAGCTTGGGCAATGATTGTGTAACCTTGTGATGGCTTTTGCTCCCTGGTACAAATGGAGTCATTAGTGTGATCCACGCAGAGAGGTGGAACACCGCCTCGGGACAACACATCTCCTGACTCCCCAACTGCCCCTTTCTGGGTCCATTTTTATTTTTCCGGGTACCTGTGCCAGCCACCTCCTTGGTCTGTGTTCCAGGTAGCTCTTCATCCATGATGCCAGTCAACCCGAAGGCAATCCTGAGTACTTTGGATTAAGGTAAAGGTGAACCCTGTAGCAATGTTCTCCCAAACAACAGATTTGCAATGCGTATCTTCTGTCTGGAGAATGGCGTGGTGTCTCAACCAGCTCTGTGCCTGAGCACACACTCAGCGGTTCTCCAGAATGACAGATTCAGCAAGCAGGGCATGTGTGTCCACAGCGCTGTGCAGTGAGGAGGTGTCTGTTTGCTAAATAATAGAGTAGGTAATCCCCAGCAATGATGCCTTCTTCCTGACTCAGGGTGGTAGACACGTAAACAGCGTTAGTTGGGAATAAAGTCTTTGGTTCTGCCAACATCTGCCTTTATAAGTGTTTTGCAGAGTGTCCCATGTGACTTTTATCCTAGTGATCCAGCATTACCTCCCACTGGGGTGGAAGATTTGGTCTCCCTAGGCTGCAGCATTTGACTAAAGGTCTGTGTGTGTTGGTTCTAGACTTAGTTGTGAGCTCTCCACATGCAATAAACATCCTGATTAACCTTGGGAAATTTTGAATATGACTATTACCTGAATATGGCTCTTCACTGATTTCTGACCTCTCACCCGTCTATTGCCACATGATTATGTAATCCAAATTAATTATAATAATTTCCCAAGCAAATAAAATCACTTTGGTAATGATATTGGCCTGAAAGGTCCTATATTGCAATGCAAATCTGACTGTTACCTTACATGAGAGGGTCTGTCTGAAGCCATGTTTTCCCTGCCCCACCGATACCATCCATTCCGCTGAAATGCAGCTGATACCCAGATCTGACCTCTAGCGCCACTTACGGCTTTTCAACATGACTCCAGAACAAACAGATTTTGCATGCTATGCCTTTGGACTTGGCAGCGTTTGCAGAGCAGAGCACCAGCTCATGTTCCAAAGGACCAGGTGCACAGAGACAGAGCCCCACTGACCTCCAAGCCCTGCTAGAAAGGCACAGCATCATCTGGACTCTCTGTGGAAGCTGTGTTCCTCCCAGAAGCCCACAACAAACCCTGAGTTAGACTCATGCATGACCCTTCCAGAATTTCTCTGTCCCTGTTCCCTAGCCCTTTATGCCATCATCAGTAGATGCCCATTTGGTACACGGCTAAGTCCTCAAAGATGGTGAGTTCAAAAACTCCAGGCATGCAGGCAGTCTTCAAGGACATAGTGGCTTATGACGATTATCCTTGTGCCATGTGGGTCAAAAGGTAATTTGTAAAATGTTCCTAAATCTAACTCCTAAGAATTGCGTGAGGTCTTGGGACAGTGAGAAACTTTCCAAGTAGATCTCTGTCCCATGGGCTTGCAGAAAGTTCTTTGGATCATTGCAACACGCGTTCCTGATAGCACCATCATACGAAAGGTCTTGCCTTGTTTGTTTCTAGCTCCACTCATTGTAGCTTTTTGCCCTCTAGGTCAAAAAATAAAGCATAATTACAAAACAATGTTCCTTGTTCTTTGACCTGCATAAGAGAACATTTTCCTCACATTGCAGAGCTTACGTGCCCATGACCTTAAGAAATTGTCAGTATCTGACAGAGATGGATGCAGACATTCCTTTGGGAATCCAAAGATATTTACGTGCCTGGAGTGAGTGGGAGGGGCTCACTGCCAAAACACAGCATTCGCCAAAGACCCCTGGTGCGCGCTGTGGTCCACCCTGAGGCCGGCAAATTTGTCTGTGATTCTTGTGGTTAGAATGCAAAGAGAGCAGCTGTTTCTCATGGAGCTTCAGGGAGCGTCTGCCTCGGTAGGACCATGGTTCCAAGCCTATTCTTTATCTTTGTAGGTGTAAGAAGCTGGTACAAATTGTTCACCAAGATGCTCACCGACACATCTCTAGAATAGTGTCACGGTGACCATTCCCTCAAAGACTGACTTTGCGGCCAGGGTGGGGCTGTGCTCATTTGCGTGGGGGTCTGTTTTGGTGTGGCCCATTGCGCCTGCTCTTGGATCCATTCCCTGGCCTGCCCGGCTATGGATTGCCAGGGCCCATCGTCCCAGGATCTTTCACCAACTGGTGTCTGGCCAGCTTTGGCCAATAGGAGAAGGTGGGACGGGGGGCGGAGGGGTGGGAGGACGCAGGAGCGTGGGGGCTCTTCTGCTGTTGCTCTGCTGTCAGCAGCGTCATGGGCAGCATTTCCTTCCTCTGTGGCTGTCGCTCACTAGCCTGACTGTCCCTCAGTGGACCCAGCCTCTGCCGGGCAGCCTTGACTGCGGCCCTAGAGTCACTGGACATTTGAGCCGAAGTCTGAAGGATATGGTGGGGGGAGCCATGTGGGTAGCTGGGGAGAGGACTCCAGGAGATGGAAGGGTGAGCTTGGGGTGTCTGAAGTGGATGAGAGAGAGCAGTAGGACTCAACATATTGGACAGGAAGGGCCATGGCTTTTATCTGAGTGAGATGAGACGGTGCCGGAGAACATCCACTAGCAGAATGACACGACCTGCTTCCAGTTTTGAAAGGATCTGAGCAGCCCGGCCGCTGTGGAGAGAACAGGTTGTGCAAGTGACAAGGAAAGAACGGGGGGACAGTGAGAAGGCCATCGTGTCATCACACAGGAGGTGACAGTGCTCGGGCCGGGCTGGGAGAGGAGCAGTGTCGAGAAGCAGTTGTTGTTTCTGGATATGTTTTGAAGACAGAATCCCCAGAATTTGCTGATAGATTGGATGTGGGGTCGGAGAGGAAGAAAGGGCGGCATGGGAGCACCTGCGATTACCCGGTTTACTGGGACGGGAGGAGCAGGGAGGGGCTGGGGAAATCGCTGCTTTTGGATACAGCAAACTTCATACATACACCGAACACCCAAGTGCAGATTTCAGAGGGATGGGGGTCAGGGTGGCGGAGACGCTCATTTGAAAGTCATCCCCCAAGAGATGGGATTTAAAGCCAGGAGGTGGGAAGAGGTGGTCTACGGCGAGAGTGTAGCTGGCGAAGTTGGGACTGTACCTCACAGCCTCCAACAGCTGGAGGCTGGGGAGATAGGAAGGAGCCAGCGAAGGAGCCAGGAAAGAGCAGCCGGGCGGTCATCAGGGGGCAGGAGAGAGTGGCCCGTGGAGCGCAAGGGAGAGAAGAGGCCGTGAGTTAGAAGAGGACGCAGAGTTGACAGTGGCATTTGGCGACTGACCGGGAGGCCGCTGCTTAGCTTGCAGGAGCAGGGGAGTGTGAGAGCTGTAGCCTGCTGGGAGTGGCGCAGGACACAGAGAGGAAAGGACGCGGTGAATAGTAGAGAACTATTTCTAGGAACTTGGCTATACGGGGGAGCAGATAAATGAGGTGGTGAGCAGGGGAAAATGTGGGTCGAGAGGGTTTTTCTTTGTTTTTGTTTTTGTTTTTTTAACATGGGGGATATGGCCAGGCACAATGGCTCATGCTTGCAATCCCAGCACTTTGGGAGGCCAAGGCTGACAGGTCACCTGAGGTCAGGAGTTCAGGACCAGCCTGGGAAATATGGCAAAACCTCATCTCTACAAAAAAAATGCCAGGTGTGGTGGCACATGCCTGTGGTCCCAGCTACTCAGGAGGCTGAGGATTGTTTGAGCTCAGGAAGTTAAGGCTGCAGTGAGCCAAGATCACACCACTGCATTCCAGCCTGGGCAACAGAGTGAGACCCTGTCTCAAAAGAAAAAAAAAGATGGGGGATATTACAGCATGTTCATGTGCTAATAATCCTGTAACAGTCAGAGGCGGGAGTCGTGTTGATGGTGCAGGAAAGAGAAGGGAAAACCCCACAGACAAGAGAGGTGAGCTGGACCAGTGGCGGGGCTGGCCGCCAACAGGTGGGAGGTGGGACAGCTCACCCAGCTGACAGGGAGAGACTCCATGGAATGCAGCTGGGGAAACACAAGGAGCTCGTGAAGCTCTTTCCTGAACCCTCTGCGCTCCTTCTGAGTAAGAGGCAGTGCCACCAGCAGATGGGAGGTCTGAAGAGACAGAAAAGGTGAGACGGACTCTGGAGGGGAGTGGGAGGGTGGGGTGTCAGCAGACATTCTCCCCCCACCCTGCTGTTGACACGTTCTCTACCTTGTCTTCTTACTCAGCAGGAAGCCTGGAGGATTGTGTCTACCCTTTTATGGAGAGCTGCTTTGTTGCGATGAGTCACCAGAAACCCATCTTCACTGATTGAGCCATCAGATGCCCGTCCTGCTCATGGCAGATCAATCGGACTCTTCCACTGCAGGAGCTTGGGAAGGATGGTAGAGTGGACACACACACAGGAAAATACCTGCTGAACCCACTCCCACCCCAGTGAGAAACAGAGACGTGGCGTATCTTCCATTTCACGGGGTGTTCATGGATATGAGCTCATTTCATTCTTACAGAAGGAATTATACTCCCACCCCTATGCCACCACACACAAATGCAAGGTTTGAAAAGGCTGAGTGTCTTATACAGGGGCCGTGTCGGAGATCACCAGGCTAACGGCCATCGGTGGCGGGGCAGAGCCGGGCTGTCGTGGCTCTGCATGGAGCCCCACATGCTGATTTAATGGGTTCTGTCGTGGCTGACATTAAATGTCAGCTTGGCCAGGCTGCGGCGCCCAGCTATTTGGTCAAACACTGGTCAGAGCAATGGAGGAGAAGTTAGACTTTCACAGTAATTTCTGCCCTATTTATTGATGTCAGGTATTTTCTAGATGAGATTAACATTTAACTCCTTGAACTGAAAGCAGATCACCCTTCATCCTACATTGCAGGGTAGGCCACATCCAATCCGCTGGAGGCCATGGGAGAAATAACTCAGATGCCCCAGGGAAAAAGGAATTCGGCCCCCAGACAGCTTCTGACTCAAAGCTACAACCTCAGCTCGCACCTGAATTTCCAGCCTGCTGGCCAGTCCTGCAGATTTCAGGCTTGCAGTCCCACAGTCACAAGCTAATTCCTTAAAGTGCATCAGTTTTATCAATCTCTCTCCTCTCTCTCTCTCTCTCTGTCTCATGGTCAGTGTGGTTTACTTTCCAGAGTCTTCTGGAAAATTGCAAAAAGTCCACAATTTCCCAGGCATAGGCCCTGTTGCCCTCCGAAGCTAATACACCTGGCCCCGAGAGGAGAGGAATTTTCTAGAAGAGGAGAGTGTGTTTCCTAAAAGGCTGTTACATGTGGGTCCAGGGCGGCCGGGGACCTGGCGCCTTGGAGATAGGGGCAGTGTTTCTCAGAGTGGCCCTCAGGCCCTGCTTCATAGGGCCCAGGGGGTGCCTGGGCTCTTTCCCCAGGCTGTGGTTGGGCAATTTGGGGTAGGATATGTGTGTGCATGCATGCGTGCGTGTGTGCTTGTGGGTATATTCGTGTGTGTGCATGTGTAAGCATATGTGTATATGCATGTGTGTATATGTGTGTGCACGTGTGTGAGTGCACATGCATGTGTGCATGTGTAAGAGTGTGTGTGCACGTGCGTGTGTGCATGTGTAAGAGCATGTGTGCACGTTGTGTGCATGTGTAAGAGTATGTGTGTGCACACATGTGTGCATATGTAAGTGTGTGTGTGCACACATGTGCATATAGTTTGAGATCCACTGCCCTCGCCCTTCCTCTGATCCTTCTCCTGGAAAGTATTCTGGGAACCAGAAACAAAGCAGCCACACACTTTGCATCTGTCTTTCCTGCTAGAGAATTGCAGGTGCCGTGCTGGGCAATCCTGCTGTCGCCCACCAGAAGTGTGGCTGTCCGGGATGCCATGGAGAATTCCCTTCGCCACAGAGGCCCTGGGCAGCAGAGCAGGACTGCCTCCCACCACACCACGTGGGCCGAGTTCCTTCTCCCAGGGAAGGAACGTGGAAATGGGATGCCAGCCTACTTCCCCTTTCCATTTTATGTAGGTGGTATCACTGTTTTTTGGACTATTATTTACATGTCTGCAAACATCTTCAGATCTTTGCTGAAGAGAGACTACGCCATGTGAGGTGTAACGGTTGTTAGAGGAACTGGTGATTTTATATGGGTTTTTCTCCAGTGACTTTCGGATAACTGAATGACGGAACGAGCTTGAGGCCCGCAGATGCGATCTACTTCAGGGCCAGGCAGAAAAAAGGGATTTTTATTCCGTCAGAAGAGGGATCAGGTGGGAGTTGAGAAGATCAAGCCTTAGCAGGGCTGGGCTTTGCACAGGGGACTCTGGAGGGAGAGGGGACACAGGGCTGTCAGAGCTTCAAGGAAAAGGACAGGAGACCACCGCGGAGGGCGCGGCTTCCACCTGGAACTCTTGGCGAGGACTCCACTTTGTTACAGCGGCCAAGGCGCCACGGATGCTAGCCAACTTGGGGATTTGATAGCTTGAAACAAAAAAAAAGACATATGCTAAGGTCTCCAGAGAGAAATTCCTGCCGGGTCTTAAAACCAAGAATGGTTGTCTTTCTCCTGAACTCTCTGTATCTTGTGAGTCCTAGAGCTGACAGGAACATAAATCATCCAAGGTGGCCCACCCAAGTGCGTGCTCCTGGCTCGGCATGTGCGCACATCTGGCATACACTAATTGCTCTATCTTCCTTTTGGGGGAAGTGACCTCTCCCTGCACAATATTTAGGTCTGGTGGGGGGTGCCAGTATTCTTCCTCCCTGGTCCTGGCTCAGCCTACCATAATCACCTCCATTTGGGAGGCTTGGTCCTTGGTGGCCCATCAGAGCCTTCCCTGGGACTCTAACTGGCGCTGACAGAGCCCTTTCCATTCTTGTCTCGAGGCAGTAAGACTTCAGCCTGGCACTACTCCTGCTCCAGGGACAGCCAGACTGGAGCCTGGGTACAGCACTCAGAGGTGGGAGGAACAGCAAGGCCTGGGTTCCTGCTGTCCCTAAGACCAGCCTCTCTTCTGCTTTTCCCTGTGAGTCAAGAACATGCCCATATTTTCTTAAGAGAGCGTGGGATTCCTGTCTCTTGCAATGCAAGAGTCCTAACGAATACACTGCTTACTTTTAATTAATTTAATCGTGTTGTATTTTTGTTCATTTGTAGCTTATTCTTTCTAGAACAAGTGGAGGAGGTAAAGAAGTGTGGCAGGGAGGAGAGAAGCATAGAAGGAAAGACGTGTTGTGCCAGCAGAGTTATAACTAACACTAGTACCTGTTACGGAGCTGCTGCGGCCTCGCCTCTGCCACACAGCTCCGGCTTCCTTCACAGTGGTCAGGCCTGCACCCCGACCGGTGATCCCCTGGGCAGCATCAGGGTGGGAGCGGTGTTGAACAGGGAACGACTTTGATTTTGTCATAAAGCCCATGCTGCGTGTCTGTGGGGATGGAAAACTTGGTGGTTCATAAAACCCCAAGTCTTGCCGGGCATGGTGGCTCACACCTGTATCCCAGCACTTTGGGGAGTCTGAGGAGGGCAGATCATGAGGTCAGGAGATCGAGACTATCCTGGCCAACATGATGAAACCCCGTCTCTATTAAAAATACAAAGGAGAGATCCAAGATGGCCAATTAGCAACAGCTCAGGAATGTAGCTCCCAGTGAAAGTGCAGAGAACGAGTGGACGCCGCACTTTCCGATGAATTTTTGTTGCCTACAGACTGGGAGATTCCCGGCAGAGGAGCCACACGGGTCACCAGCGCAACTCTTTTGGCTGGTGCGGCTGTTTTGCCGGCGCCTCGGCGTGGTGCTTCTCAGTGCGGAGTATACGGGAGTGGGTGCTCTTTCAGTCGGGCTCAGCTGGTCCCATCCCCACAAGAAGAGCAGCAATTGGAAGCGCTGAGGACTGAGAGCAAGCACAGCTGAACCCGGGAAGCACAGCAAGCACAGCTGAACCCAGGAAGACCTAGCTCTGTGGGGAAGGGGCGTCCGCCAAAGGAAAACTAAGAAACAGAAAAAACTTCATCACCAACAAGCCAGACGTCCACTCAGAGACCCATTCTGAAAGTCGGCAATTACAAAGACGACAGGTGGATAAATCCACAAAAATGGGAAGAAACCACTGCAAAAAGGCTGAGAACATCCGAAATCAGAATGCCTCTCCTCCTACAGGGGATCGCAGCTCCTCATCAGCAAGAGAACAA